>JABUQX010145143.1:17500-30000 GCA_015478945.1 Trachelipus rathkii | reverse complement strand
AACTGACAACGTTGTGGGTTGTGGAATTAAAACAAGGCATTCAAAAATGATATCACAGGTACCTAACCCACACACACACCATCCTCTCTACTTCCTCCTCTGCATTGAAGCAGGACATTTAAAAGTAAAAGCAGTTTTAGAATCCATTGATTGAAAAAGCAAACGATGAGAAAACCGAGATTTATTAATACCACTTTCCTGTTTCCTCTTAATAGTAAGTACAGTAAAATAAAAATTAAAATATCTTCAAAGCTCTTTTGGGATATATATATATATATAAGTATATATTATATATATATATATTATTATATTTATTATTATATATATATACATATATATATATATATATATATATAATATTATTATAAAATATATAGTTATTATATATATATATATATGTTATTAGTTATATATATATATGGTTATTGGAGTAGTATATATATATATATATTAAGTTATTATATATTAAGCATATATATATATATATATATATTATTATATATATTAGTATATATATATAGTATATACATATACATATATATATAGATATATTATATATATTATTATTATATATATATATATATTATTATATATATATACATATATTATATTATATTATTATTAGTTATATATATATTATTATTATTATATATATATATATATTATTATACATATTATTATTATATATATTATTATATACATATTACATATTATATATATATATATACATACATATGTTGGTTATTGGTGCATATGGCGTGAGACAGTTATTGTTATCATGCATATACATATACAATATATATATATTATTATTACATACATATGGTTATATATTGCAGCATATATATATATATATATAGTGGCAGTGGTTGTTACATATATATATAGTTAGCATATATATATATAGATAGTAAAGAAATATATATATATATATGTTGGTTGTTATTGTTATATATATGTTAAGTTATATATATATATATATATATATATAGTATAAAGTAGTTATATATATATATTTATATATATATATATATATATATATATATATATATATATATATATATATATATTAGAACATTAGAAATAAAAAGACAGTAAGAAGCCACATGGACCTATCAAGACTGTCCCAGTCAAGCCAGCAGAACCAATCACCAAACAACATTCTCATGCAAATCCACAAAGTACCCTAGGGCTTGTCAATAACATATTTATACACAAAGTCTAGAACTAAAATAAAAAATAAATAATATAAATATGATACCCAAACCATTCATGCATTAATAACTAAGTAATGGTCACACACATCTAACAATAACTGCTATAACTAAAAACCCGCCACTTGGCTTTGTCAATATATATTATATATACTCCAACCCATCCATCATAAACGTGGAATTTTAATCGTTTAAATGTTCCAATCGAGTTGCACTCAAAAACCTCCTGTGGCAAACCATTCCAAAATTTAACAACCCTATTACTGAATGCATGCTTTCTTATACCACGTGCAGTGGCGGCTTCTTAATTTTCTTTTTATTATTCCTCTGGTCACCTGTCCATGTTCTACTCTTGGAAATTTTATTGGTCTCAAGGCTATCGATAGATGTAAAAATATTTGTAGACTTAAAGCATTTTCCCTCTGCAAAAACGCCTTCTACAGAAAACATTCCTAACTCCTTCTGCCTCTCCTCATTCTCCTCATAGCTCTTACCTCAAACCCAGAAATCATCCTTGTTAGCTGTCTCTACGTTGCACCCTCTCTAGCATATCTAAGTCTTCTTAAATAGCAAAGCCCAAATCTCCAGCACAATAATTTCTATTACTGGGCTTAATATATTATTATACAAGTTTACTTATTACTTCCTCTTGCTCTGTAAACAACATTATGATTATTATGCCCAACATCTTATTAGCTTTTTATTTCTAGCTTCCAAACATTGATTAGCTACTTTCAGATTACTGCTTATAAACACACTCTAAACCTTTTTCTTGGTCCACAGACTCTAGCCAATACCTGTTTGTATCATAGTTAAACCTTTTATTTGAGTGAAACCCAGGTGAAGAACCTTACACTTTTTGCTACCATTAAAATTCATTTGCCACTTATCTGCCCACCCAAGAAGTTATCAAGATCATTTTGAATCTTTATACATCCTTCACTATTCCGAACTGAAATTTGGTATCATCTGCAAACTTAGAAACCTTGCATTTAAGTCCCTGGTCTAAATCATTTATATATATGAGGAACAATAGTGGCCCCAGCACTGAACCCTGTGGGACACCACTCTTCACTATTTCCCATGATGACTTATTGCCATTTAGTTGTACACACCATTTTCTATTCCACAACCACTCTTTAATCTCAACCATGTACCACTCCACCTATACCAAAATGCAATAACTTCTTTCATCATCAGCCTTATCTGGGGAACCTTATCCAAAGCTTTGCTAAAGGTCTAAATATACAATATCAAACTGATCTCCTCAGTCAATGCAGTCAGTAATGTATTCCATAATTCTAAAAGGTTTGTCTGACATGACCTACCCTTTCTGAAACCGTGCTGGGAGTCATACAATACCTTGTTATCTTCTAAATATTTCTCTATATGACCTTTCAGTAACTTTTCCAGAACCTTTACAACTAGAGATGTTAAGCTAACTGGCCTATAATTTCCCAAATCTTCCTTACTACCTTTCTTATAAATAGACACAACATATGCTGTTTTCCAGTCATCTGGTACCTCACCAAATGTTATAGATCGCTTAAAAATCAAATACAGTGCCTTTGCAATGCTTATACTACCCTCCTTCAGAATTCTACCATATATACCATCAGGGCCTGCAGCTTTACTTGGATCAATATGATCTAATAAACGTTTAATATCTTTACGTCAAATTCAAATTCTGTAAGTCTATTTGTTACATGCATACAAGAACTATTAGTCTCCAAACTATTATCTAATCTTTCCTCAGTAAACACTGAAGCAAAATAAACATTGAAAATGTTGACCAACTCCTTATCTGAACTCACTAAATTTTCATCAATTTTAATTGGACCAATTGTCCTATTCTTACTTTTAAATTTATAAAAGCTAAAAACTTCTTCAGGTTCTTATTACTATTCCTTGCTAAATTAATTTCTGCCTCTCTCTTTGACTTTCTTATTGACTGGTTAAGTTCATTTCTATTTTTCCTATAATTTTCTAAATCATTCTCCCTATTACTACCCTTGAATATTTTAAAACATCTACGCTTTTCATTGATTTTCTCTCTTATCTCTATTCCACCAAATAGTTTTCTTCGCCACCCTAATGGGTTTATCTTTAAAACATATATTGACTAAATATTCATTAAAATTTGTTTAAAATGTTCCCACATGATAAAAACAGCTTTTGGCCTTTAAACTCTTTATCCCAGTCAATTATATTAAGCATGCCTCGAAATTTGGTAAATCGCCATTTCGGAAATCTATGATCTTTTTTCCTTATTAACCTGCAATTTGGGCCCAAATATCACATATTCATATTAAATCTAATTATATTATGGTCACTAAGTCCTAAATTCTCTCAACTCTAACTTCACCCACCATACTTTCATTCTTTTTTAATATTATTAAGTCTAATAGTGCATCGTATCTTGTGGGTTCTTGAACCATTGGGCCAAAAGTTATCTAGTATACAATTTATGAATGCAGAATTACTATGGTCCATACCATATTAGACAATGAATGCCAGGAAAATTAAATCACTCATTATGACTATACCTTTTTTCATTACTGTGGCATGCTGTCTCACTTTCTCTTTCACAATTTCAGCATCTAATTCTGAACTTGGCCAGGAGGTCTCTATATTCTTTATTCTATATGATTTATTGTATATAAGGATATCTACCCACACTGATTCAATATCATGATTAATTTTAAAGTCAGTCATTAGTACAGATTGAATATTGCTTTTAACATAAAGCGCCACACCACCACCCTTCTTTCCTCTACGCTGGTATAAATAAAGTGAATATCCCTCTATTTCATATTCCTGAAAGGAGTCTCCATATAATTTTCACAACTGCCTCTGGTTAAGTGCAAATGTCAATGTTCATTCTCTATTTTATGGTGCTATAACCAATCAGCCTTGGTCTTTTTATTTCTAAGGCTATGAGCATTTGTGTAAAAACATTTGATACTCGAAATGCTGTTATTTTTATTGCTATCATCATTATTTAAACCTGTAACAACATTAGTTTTATTTATCTCCCCACTATCACAGTTACCATTGCTATTATTTGTATCCAGATTTAGCCCACCACCCCAACTTTACCTAGTTTTTTGCCAAACAAGTCTCCAATCTGGTACTGAAAAACTCAACACCTTTACGACTAAGTGAACTCCATCTGCTGCAAAAGATCTTTATCCAGAAAATCTTCTCCACAAATCCAAAACCCTAATATTTTCTGAAAAAAAAATATTCTAACCCTTTCATTTACACCTAAAAGCCCTACTCCCCCATTCCCGACCTGCACCTAACCTTAGGTAAAATCCCAGAACTAACCTTCTTCCACTAGCTTCATCTTCTGAACTGACTCCTTAAGTAATTCAAGTTATTAATCTTCTTGACCTTTCTATGCCCTACATCATTTGTACCCACATGCACAATCACCTCTGAATCAACATTTGTAGAATCAATCTCATCCTATCCACGATATCACTCACTCTGGCAGCACCTGGATAACATACTCAATCGTTTCATTTTATTCTTATTTTGAAAAGTCCAATCTAGGTATCGTATCATAGAGTCTCCAATTAGCAATTTATCAGTCTTCCGTTTAGAAAACTCAATATTACCATTGGCACTCTCTGATCCCTCCTCATCTGGAAGACAGTCGAACCTGTTACTGCAGGTCACAGGCTGACTGACTTTCGAGATCCTCATCTTATTATTTCTATTTCTACAACTCTATATTCATCTGCAGTCCTATTATATCCTACTTTATCCTTTTCCCTCTCATCTTCCTGCCTAAGTGAATCACTATTCCTGTCTACCCCTATATCCCGCTCCCTCCTTGCCTCGACATCCCTACTAACTTTTTTTCCTAACACTTCCTCCTTTCTCAACTCAAATACTTCTTCTTTCAATCCATTCACATTTTCACTCAGTCTTGCAATCTCCTTCCTTAACAACACATTCTCTGCATTCAAATCACAAGCAGGGCATCTATTCACATATTCACCTCTTACAGTCCCACAGATATCACACAGAGCATACATACTTTAAAATATTATTAGCTTACTAACCTGTACCTATTATTTTTACCAACTAAGGAAGCCTAAATATCACTAAGTTTGTAAAAAGAAATAAACTACTTTAAAATAGTTAAAAATTTAAACAATTTATTTAGCTATATATATATATATATATATATATATATATATAGTATATAAATTGAATGTCACCACTCACGGGAATGGTACTATTCAAGGAGGGAACAAAAATTAATAAAATTACTAAAAATATCTAAAGATATATCAGAATTCTCCATTAGTCATATATTTGGGCCCCTTATTTAAAGAAAGACAGATATGCTAGAGAGAGAGTGCAAGGTGGAGCAACAATAATGATTTCTGGGCTTGAGGGTAAGAGCTACGAGGAGAGGCTGAAGGAGTTAGAAATGTTCTTCAGAAAAGATTTCTAGTGGAACATGATACAAGTCTGTGCAAAATATTTTACACCTATTGATAACATGAGCACTTTTCAATACCTTCATAGTAGAGCACGTGACGGGTGAACGGGGGGCATAGTAAGAAAATTAAGAAGAAAGCATGTTATTTTGATATAAGAAGCATTCATTCAGTAATTGGATTGTTAAATTTTGGAATGGTTTGCCACAGGTTGTTGGGTGCGACTGCATAGAAACATTTAAGAAAGGATTGGATAGATATATATGGATGGTTTGGGCATCATATAGTATATTTTGACTAAGAGAAATTGCGGGTTTTTATTTACAGTAGCTATTAACATGTTATTGAGCTATAAAGTTATTGTGCTTTCAAAGTGTGGTTAGCATACTTTAATTACAGTTTTTTTTTTTTCTTTAATAGGCTCATTGTGTATATATACTATGTAAGTTATTGACAAGCCTCTAAAAAAATTTGTGGATTTCCTTAATTTAGCACAAAAGTTTAGACTTTGTAGTACTATGCGGAAAGTTATTAAAAAGCCCTAGGGTGCAGTGACCTGTGCTAAAAGTCTATTGCTTGTTTATGATTGATTCTATTGGCTTGACTGGGACGTCTTGATAGGCCCATGGGGCTTCATCGTCTTTTTATTACTTTTATATATGTTATATTATGGTGTTGTATATATATATATATATATATATATAGTATATATATATATAAGGTTATGAGTATATAAAGCATGTTGTTATATTATATATATAAGGGTATATTATTATTGTTACATATATATATTATATATATATATATATATATATATATATATATATATATATAGTATATATATATATATATATATATATATATATATATATATATATATATATATATATATATATATATATATATATATATATATATACACGTTTTGAAAGCGATAATGGTAAAGACAAAGAAACCGACAGACAAACGAAAGAGTCAGGGAGGAGGTTGGAGTGAAAGCTATATTAAATAAGATGAATGGCGCCAGATTGAGGTGGTGGGGACACCTGGAGGACGGAATGATAGAGGCTAAGAGAGATGGGTGTGGAGACCGAGGAACAAAGACCAAGAGGGGATGACCTAGGAAGAGATGGGAGATCTAGGTGGAGGGCTCCTTGAGAAGACATGGAATGCTGTCGATGCGGGGGGTGAGAGAAGAGGGAGGGATGGAGGATAGAGGAAGATTGGGAAGAGCGCTGGCCCCGCTGACAGGGTCTTGATCTTTCCTGGGAGCGGTTGTAAGCAAGTATGTATATCTCGGGAAGATAGCCTAAGCCATAAGCTAGAAAATTCGGAAAAGTTCAAATTAGAAACACGAGAAGAAAACGCCGTTGCACATAACGTCGTTGTCCACACATATGAACAACATCCACTTTTGGCTGGAAATTTAGGATAGAAACAGGGTTTTCTGTTGGAACGTCCATGGCACCTGAATTTCGTTCAGCTGAATTTCGGTCTAAACCAAGGTATGTTGGTAAGACTAAGAGGAGGAGAGGTGTTGTTCAACAATGTTAAAATTAGAATAAAGATCTCAAATGTTGCACAAATTAATGAAAAATGGAAGACCGTGATTCACCGGAGCAACTCGACGGTACTAATACCATCACTGGAGGTCTCCAACTCCCAAATGATGATAGTGTAATGTGGTGGAGGTGTGGACGAGGTTCATTGTTTGTATGCCATCCATCAAAACAACTCTGAAAGACAGGTTTATGTTTCGCCATGGTTTAGTTATTGAAAAAGAAGAATACGTTCGAATGAATATTTGTAAGCGTGTGTGTGGAGGGGGGGGGCATGTAAAGCAGGAAGAGGGTGGTGAGAGTTGGCACTAAAAAAGTTCTGACCAGGCGCTACTGTAGTGCATAGTTTGAGAGTACATTACTAGAGTTCCCTCTACAAAGGTGAACCGCGAAAAGAATGAACCAAAAGGGGAACAGAAAGCAAAATAATATTCAATCCCAATTTTACTATTCGCAGTGTATTTTTAACACGGTCAGCAGTATCTACGTCGTTTCGGAAGTGGTCTATACGTCTTCCGTTACCATAGTAAACATATAAAAATAAAAAACTATCATTTGCAAAACCATAAAAAAAAAATTTAAACCAAGACAAATTGATAGTATAATTGGCATTATTATATACATCCGCAACATCCGCATTTTAAAAGTACGGATGCGAATATCGATTTTAATGCGGATGTAACAACCATCAATAATTTATATATATATATATATATATATATATATATATACATAAAAAAAATAAAAATATATGTGCATATATGTATATATATATGTATATGTATAATAACAATATATATATATATTTCTGTATATGTATATATATATGTATATATATATGTATATATATATGTATATATATATATATATATATATATATATATATATATATATATATATATATATATATAATAATATATATATATAAAAAAAAAATAAATATATGTATATATATATGTAGATGTATTAATAATATATATATAATAATAATATATATAAATGTATATAATAATAATAATATATATACTAATATATTTAAATATAATATGTATAGATATCTATACATAATAACTTTACTATATATTACACTATTAAAAGTAATATATATATAATATAAAAAAATTGGGATGTGCCGAATAGTGAAAAAGCCGAATACCGAATACCGAATATTCGGCTAAAAGTATTCGGCCGAATAATCACTTCGCTATTCGGCCGAATAGTTATTTCAAAGTTCGGTCATCCATTTAGGGAAAAATAAAGAAAACTTACACTGGTCAACAAAAAAAAGGTGAAATTTTTCTTGGATGGACTTTTGTAGCAGATATATAGTAATTCGGAGGTGCTGATTCCATATATATTCTCGGATTTGCTGTATCACATCCCGTTTTCGTGCAATCATGGATCCCTATTTTTGCATATTCCCTAGGAATGACAAAATTCATGTGCGCACTACGTAGGCTGTATAGACGTTACCTTCCGCATATATCTACAGTAGTAGCAAAGTTTACTGCGGTCGATACATGTATGGATGCCAATGACCTGGATGATGTCTATCATCCATCTGAAATACAGTCAGATGGTCCGTCATTGTTCACCTAGGGTGAACTGAACGATCTTGTATGAGAGTTGTATTTACCGAAGTTGTCCTGAGCTGTTGGCTTCGAGGTTGCATGAAAAATGACTACTGGACCATGGCACAAGAGTAACATTTTATCGTAACAGAGAAGCAGAGCTGCGGAGGCTCTTCCAGTCAGATGGTAACCTTGTGTATTGCAGTGAAGTTGCAGGCCTACTACTCGCTATGGGACTCCCAGCATACGATGCAGGTGAGTGGCGACTGTTTATTGACACTTCCAAGAGCAGTTTAAAGTGTGTGTTGTTACACAACAGCAACAGGTATGCTTCGGTTCCAGTAGGGTACTCGGTACGGATGAGAGAGGAGTATGCAAAAATCAAGACAGTTTGGAGAGGCTACAATATCTGGTACATGGATGGTAAATATGCGTCGACCTCAAAATGGTAAACATTTTGCTCAGTCAGCAAGCAGGTTTCACCAAATATCCCTGCTTCCTGTGCTATTGGGACAGCCGGGCGGCAAAGGATCACTGGAGAATGGCCACCGAGGGAAACCTTGACGCCAGGTGACAGGAACATCGTACGTGAACCACTTGTACAGAGAGAAAACATCATCTTACCTTCACTACACATAAAACTTGGTTTGATGAAACAATTTGTGAAGGCCCTGGACCATGATGGTGAATGCTTCCGCTATATATGCTCAACGTTTCCTGGTCTGAGTGATGAGAAAAAAAGCTGGGATATTTGATGGTCCACAAATACGGACACTCCTCCGTGATGCTGCCTTTGCTACAACAATGACTGTGTTAGAGGCAAGAGCGTGGATTTCTTTTTCAGATGTAGCACAGAATTTTCTGGGGAACAGGAAAGCCGAGAACCACTAACATTGTACAGGAACTGCTAGACAGTTTTCATTCTCATGGATGTAGAATGAGTATAAAGTTGCACTACTTACATTTTCACCTAAGAAAATTTCCGGATAACCTAGACGATGTTAGTGATGAGCAGGGTGAACGCTTCCATCAAGATCTAAAGTTCATGGAAGGACGTTACCAGGACAAGTGGGATATCAATATGATGGCCGACTATTGTTGGAGCTTGATGAGGGATATTCCAGACGCTATGCACAGTAGATCAATGCGATTTAGTTACTACCATCGTAGGTATGTTTACATTAACTAAACCCATTTCTTCTATTACATTCATTGTTGTCTCATATTACTCTTTATATTCATAGTTGTATTATATGTTTAACATATATCTATCAAAGACATGTATCATATCATTGCGATTTTTTTTTCTCCCCCCTTCATATATCCAATATATATATATATATATATATATATATATATATATATATATAACTCAATATATATAGATATATCTATAAATAAAAAGATATTTATATATATATTTATATAATATAATAATAATATATATATATATATATATATATATATATATATAATATATATATATATATATATATATATATATATATATATATATATATATATATAATATATAACATATATATATATATATATATATATATATATATATATATATATATATATATATATATATATATATATATATATATATATATCCCAATAATTGTGATAGACCCTCTTGAAAAAGGTAAAAATCATAAAATTTTACAAATCTGTGTTTACACACAATATCTCACAAATGCGATGTGATATGCAAAAACCGATTACATTTTTGATCAGCACATCAATAATCAATTGCGAAACCCCGTCCAAGAAATTTCATGTTTACCAGTGTTATATACAAAGTAATAAAACAAAAAGTAAATAACTATTTCTTACCTGTAGCAAACCATTCACATATTAAAAATAATTAAATGAAAATTGAAAAGTTTCATAGTTAAAGATATTAAACTAAACTTCATTTGAATAAGCTCTAAGGTTAAAATGACAGAACATTAGCAGTTCTCCATTTTCAAGGGATAACCTATTTCTTGTGGCTTCATAAATATTTCCTCCTGTTCTAAATATTCTTTCACTTTCGACTGATGACGATGGAGCTGAAAGGTATTTTATTGCTAGTTTTTTCAAATTCATAAAACTATTTCCAGTGTTTTCCACCAATTGAAGGAATATCATTGTCTTCACTGAATTAAAGTAGACAAACTTATATGTTGTTGCTTTTTCTTGATGTAATTTCCGTGTGGCCTTTTTACTTTTGTAGTACAATAATCATCGTCAGAAGAGATGGGATTTCTTTCCTCACTTTCTGCACTACTGTATGACAGTTTGATGCACCACAATTTCATTAAAACAATCCATTAAAGAAGTGAAAATGGAACCTTTCAACTTCACTTTCCCCACTACGTAAATCATCGTCAGTAGAGAAGGTCAGGAATTCACAATTTTCATTTTTCTTTCCATGCCTCCAACGACCCTTATTTTTGCAGTTCATCAGTTCCTTGGTTGAAGAAGTGAGCAGAATCATAGATCTAAGAAAGTAGCTAAACACAAAAGATTTATCATAGAAACTTAGAAGTCTTTTTCTACCCCAGTTTTCTTAAGCTCTTCAAGTGAGTGTAATTATTCCACTGAAGCTTTTGCTTTTAATTGCCTTATTTAAAAATAGATTTATTGCTAAAATGGAAGGGATCACTTGGGCGACTGTTACTTCACGTTTAATGCTTGTTTTAGTGATGTTGTCAAATGGCTCAAGTAAATGGAATAATTTTGCCACTGAAAATCAGTCAACATTTTCTGATTGCATTCAGCAGCGTATATGGATAGGGAACTTTTTGTTCAAACAATCTTTTAAGCATATCATAAGTTCTGTTCCAGCGTGTAGAAACGTCTTGAATTAATTTATGCTGTTTGACATTCAGCTGCATCTGTAAAGTTTTAAGCTTTGCAGCTGCCGTTGCTGAATGGTGAAAATGAGAGAATATGCTTCTGCAAGTAAATAAAATATCTTTAACAGACTTCTGACATAATATTGAATCGTGAATGCATAGTTGCAACATGTGAATAAAACATGAAATTGATAGCAAGCCACTCTTCCTTATACCAGCTACCATGTTTGGTCCATTATCCCGTATCACTAAATGAATTCTATTTTTTGGAATATTGAAAAATGTCAAAGGCCCTTATAGGATCTGACAAATGACAAAGATTTTCGCCATATTGGCTACAAAATTTGGCTATATTTTTATTTTTTTGGAAAATAAGTTTCTAAAATTTCAATTTTAAATTGAAATAACTTTCCCTTATGTTGACGTAATTTATTGTTTATAAAGCTCAATATTCGGCCCGAATAGTTCGGCAAAAAGCCGAATACCGAATATTCGGCATTTTGGCCGAATAGGCCGAATACCGAATACTTACCGAATATTCGGCATACATCCATAATATATATATATATATATATATATATATATATATATATATATATATATATATATATATATATATATATATATATATATATATATATATATATATATATATATATATATATATATATATATATATATATCCCTATATATATAACTATATATTTCCGGGGGAGTGGAAATAATAATTAACATAAAATATATATATATATATATATATATATATATATATATATATATATATATATATATATATATATATATATATATATATATACCGATTGATCGGTGCAACCCTATATATATATATATA
>JABUQX010145143.1:0-2500 GCA_015478945.1 Trachelipus rathkii | reverse complement strand
AGAAGAGAGAGAAAGGAGACATAGGGGGAGAACAAAGGGGGTAGGGGGGAAAACGGTCATGAAAGAACAGTAGCATATGGTTAGGCTTAAAATACACTCACACACATACATGGCGAATGTACAGGAATAGGGGGCAACCTGGGGAAGCCCCCAGAACAAAGCAACAGACACTTGCAGAAAAAGTAACTTGATGGGGCCCAGGAAAACACCCCAGAAAAGAGAGGGTTCCCTGAACCCCGTTCAACATCCTCTACTTCTGTGATTATTACTATCAATTCTTTTATTTAAATAAACTCAAAAATAACCAAAAAAGACGTGGGGGTTACTTTACCACCCTATGGCAAAGTTACCCCAAAAGTGACTATTTTTACAATTCTTCAATTTTCTTGAATACTGTTATTCACAGTCATTTCCCCTTCTGTATGCAGTGTGTACTGGCATTACCTTAAACAAACACACAATGCAAATAATTTTGACTAACTTGGTTTTGGGGAATTTGGGCAGTTGACCCTTAAATTTTGGGGTTTTCAAAATATTTAGGCCTAATATTTAAAAAATATAAAACATTAAACTATTTTAAAGGTTTATTAAAATTTTTTGTTCATTTATATATTATTTAATTAAAATATAAATTCCTACTATTTAAGAATTTTTTTTTTTTGAAAAAATTAGGTTAAGGTAAAATGGTGGCAAATTTACCCCAATTGGCAAAGTTGCTGTTTGAGTATATATATATATATATATATATATATATATATATAACATATATATATATATATATATATATATATATATATATATATATATATATATATATATATATATATATATATATATATATATATATATATATATATATATATATATATATATATATACTCTCTCTATATATATATATATATATATAAGGGGAAGGTGTTAGACTGATAGAGAACGCAAGAGAGTGGAGGGTGCTCTGCTTATTGTACGCTGATGACTTAGTTTTGTGCGCCGAATCTAAGAAAGTTTGAGAGGATTGGTAGAGGGGTTTGGCAAGGTGTTTAAAAGGAGCGGTTTGAAAGTAGATGTAGATATTAGTAAAGTGATGGTAGTGGGTGAGGAGAGTCCGTGGGGTGAAATCATAATGAATAGTGAACAAATGGAACAAGTATCTGAGTTTAAATATTTATATGTTGGATGAAAAGGGAACGGAAGATGCAGAATGTAGTAGGAAAGTTGTGAATGGTAGGAAGATGGCTGGTGAAATTAAATTCTTGGTGAATGCAAAGGGACTAAGATTTGAGTGCGCAAGGGTTTTGCATGAAGGTATGTTGTTATCGGTGTTAATGTATTGCAGTGAAACTATGGTCTGGAATAAAAGGTATAGATCTAAGGTACAATGTGTTAAGATGGACAATCTTGGGGGCGTGTTAGGTGTGAGAAGTACTGATAAAATGATGAACGAACTCATTAAGGAGTTTTATATGGTGTGAAGAAAGTCCTAAATGAGTGGATAAACGAGTACATATAAAGATTATTTGGTAATATGGAAAGGATGGAGTATGTTAGTTATTAAATGTGACAGTGTGTGTGTGTGTGTGTGTGTGTGTGTGTGTGTGTGTGTGTGTGTGTGTGAGAGAGAGAGAGAGAGAGAGAGAGAGACTCATATCATACATAAATGACAAAATTCTTAAAAGCATCCTTTTATCTCTAAATTACTTTTTTTTTAACAATAAATCATTAAAAATTAACTTCTTCCTATTCCAAAAGTACATTTTTCCGCTTAATATATCAAATTTATTAAAAACGATAAAATTCTTAAAATCTTTTACTTAAGCCATTTTCGTTTTTGCCTTTGTTCTTACGAAACGTAAGAAAATGATAGAGTTTGAGTTCGGAATTCCCTAAATTCTGGAAGGTTGCTATTTTACACAGAATTTTATCCTATATTACACAGAATTAAGGAAATTCTTTACGTTTGGTGAGTATTTTTTACGATTTTGCTCCAAGTTTGACAAAAACGAACGCAAACTCAAGCATTTTCATACGTTTCGTAAGAACAAAGGCAAAAACGAAAACGGCTTTACAAATTTCAAATTTACTTAAAATAAAACATTTCGTGTGTTAAATCAATCCTTGAAGGGAAGCTTTGGGGGCTATTTTACCTTCTTAGCGTGCGTAAATGACGTCACTGTTTTAAAAAAATTTATCTTAAGGGTTGGCTTCAATTCTGCTGCTCAGCACCCCTATTATATAGCCCCTACCTTAAAATGGACCCAAAATTCTTAATTTCATCCAATTTTGAAAACAAACTAGCTTTTTCTGACCTCTAAAACGTCTATTTCGAGTGTTTTCCTGTGTCTGTAGTCATTTCTTTTGTATTTGCAATTTTTAAAAACCTACGTTTTTTTGAAATATCTTTTCAAAATCTACAATTATTTCGAAATTACTTTAAACTTGAACTATACATAGATGGTTCCGTTACACACAGAATGTATAACCAGTTAAGTTGATAGTTATT
>JABUQX010145142.1:15000-23217 GCA_015478945.1 Trachelipus rathkii | reverse complement strand
TATATTTTTTTACGAATTCTATTTACATATTCCTGATAATCAAATAACTTTCTCGATTTTTATTCTTGATAATTCTGCAACGGAAATTTAAATCATTTCGCGCCCGTAAGGCTTTAGCATCACTTTAAGGGAGTATCATCTCTTTCCCCCCCCCCTTTCCTGCTCTCCAAGCCAGCTATTTGCCTCGCCAGGATTTATTATTCTGATTTCGTGAGTCCTATAGCATGTGCATATTTCGAGCTCCTTATTGTGAATATTTTTCAGCTGGTGAGTAATTTCTTTATACATATATATTATTATTATAGTCCATATTATTAATAAACTACTCAGCAAATACTTCTAGGGACCGCTATGCTAAAACTTTAATACCACCTTCTTGTTTGGGGTATTAACTCAGGCCCGCGTGTTTTTTTTTTGAAGCAGGCCTAAGGCTCACACTTATAAATAGTTTTTCTTTGAGCAATTTCCGAAATGATTATGTGTGGTTGTGACGTATGGTCCATCTGAGGGAAAAACGGGAAGAGAGTCCGATTTTTCCTGATAATCTGGAAGGATGTTTTGATAGTTATAGAAGCTTAAGATTGATAGTGTTAAGACCTGAATGGCTGGATGGGTGATCAAAAAGGGATGGTATAACATGTAGGATGGTGGGCGTCAGGAGAAAATGAGAATGGTAGGAAGGTGATTGATTTCTGTGAGGAGAGAGGTATGTGTGTAGGTAATACTTTCTTTAAACACAAGAGTATCCATAAGTATACTAGAGTTGGTGTATGTAGAGATGGTATCGAAGTGAAAATTATGATTGATTTTGTGTTGGTGAAGAAGAAGATGTTGAAGTATGTGTTGATGTTAAATCAGTGAGGGGTTTAGGAATGAGATTATCGGATCATTAAGTGTTGTTCTATGTAAAATTAAGTTAGTGGGAGCTTGAATGGAGAGGAAGGTGATACGGAAGGAAATGGGTAGAATTAAGTGAACAAGGTAATAAGGATAAGTGTCTAAGAACGCTCGCAAGTAAATCATGGGAACAAGTTGATACTGAACAAATCTGGGAGCAAATGAAGGAAGCAATTGTTAGCATGGCAAAAGAAGGGAGTGTGGATGTGCTAAGTAGGAAGTAAGAATGTTAACAACAGTGAGTGGTGGAATGAAGAGGTGATGCAAGCGGTTAAAAGTAAAAAAGAAGCGTGGTTGAATGTACTAAAAGCAAATGATGAAGTTTCAAAAGAAAGATGCTTGGAATTATATAAGGAGGAAAAAAGAAATACTAAAAGGTGCATACGTAGGAGAAAACAAGAGGTAAATGAACAGTTTGGAAGGAGGATGAATGGGACTTACAAGGGAATAGGAAGCTCTTCTGGAAGGAAAAGAAAGGTTAAGAATGACAAATGGGCAACCTGCTTAGAATAATGAATAGGGATGGAGCTTTCGTAATGATGAAATGATGAGGGGAGTGTGGAAAGAACACTTGGAAAATCTGCATAATATTGGCAAAAGAGGTGATAGTGAATGTGTGTGGGGTTGATGGTGCAAGAAGGAATAGGTATTTTGGGATGAGGTTATTAGCAAGGAGGAGGTAATGGGTAGAGTGAGAAAGATGAAGAATGGTAAATCTTCAGGTATAGATGAAATTACTGGTGAAATGATCAAGAACGGAGGCGAGATGCTGATTGATTGGATTTCGAAGTTGTGTAATAAACCGTATATGGAGGGTGTAGTTCCAAGGGATTGGAGGAGAGCAGTAATAGTACCCTTATATAAGGGTAAGGGAGATAAGGGAACTGTAGAAATTATAGGGGAATAAGTTTATTGGGTGTTGTAGGGAAGATTTATGCTGGTATTTTGGTCGAAAGAGTGCGTCGAGTGACTGAGGGACTGATTGGTGAAGAACAAGGTGCATTTAGGAGTGGTAGAGGATGTGGATCAAATATTTACATTGAAACAAATGATTGAGAAAATGAAGGAGAAAAAGAATAAATTGTATTAAGGTTTTATGGATCTGCAACAGGCGTATGATAGGGTTAATAGGGAAGCTCTATGGCAGGTGTTAGTGATATATGGTGTTGGTGGTAGGCTTCTGAATGGAATCAAAAGTATGTATGACGATAGTGAAGCGTGTGTAAGAATAAATGGTGTCAAATTTGATTGGTTTAGTATTAATAGCGGAGTGAGACAGGGTTGTGTTATGTCTCCTTGGTCATTCAATTTACATATGGATGGGGTTATGAAAGAAAGATGGCAGGAAATGGTGTTAGAATGATGGGGAATGGAAGAGAGTGGAGGGTGCCCTATCTATTATATGCGGATGATTTGGTTTTTTGTGGCAGTAATCTGAAGAGAGTTTGAGAAGATTGGTAAAGAGATTTGACAGGGTATGTAAAAGGAGGGGTTTGAAAGTAAACGTAGATAAGAGTAGTTATGGTTGTGAGTGAGGACAGTCCTCAGTGTGAAGTTATGTTAGATGGTGAGCAGCTGGAACAAGTGTCTGAGTTTAAATATTTAGGGTATATGTTGGATGAGAAGGAACGGATGATGCAGAGTGTGGTAGAAAGCTGGGGAATGGTAGGAAGGTCGCTGGTAATTAAATCGTTAAGTTACTGTAGTGCTGTGACTCAAGTCTATGCGCGTAGGCCTTGCATGAGGGTATGTTAAGCTACTCAGTTATTGACATAGTAGCGAGACCATGGTCTGGAATAAGAAAGAGAGATTCAAAGTCTAACAAAGTCAGACACAACTTAGCCACAGGGCAAAAATAAATAACTGATTAAAACAGAATGAAATTGTTAGAGGCTGTGTGTAAATATATAAAATTATGAGAAGAAAATGAAAGACAAAGAATGGGTTTAATGGTAGAGTGATGAAATTATGAATTATTGGTTAAGTGATGTGATAGTGGTGAGTGTGTTAAACCTGAATCTGTTGGGCACTGTGCCAAAAAGTGATTGGGAGTCAGTAAAGGAATGTTTGCAGGAGAGAAATGTGAGTTTGGCAGAGGCGAGAGAAATAATGTGCATGATAGGAGAGAATGGCGGGGTGTTGTAAGGGGATATGGTTGGCCCACCTGGGCCAGGGGATAAACCCTACACTTGACGACTTTACCACAGTGGATCCACCAAGGTCCATGAAGCTCTATTAGTTTTTTCTCACTATGACTTTCTTACTAATTAATGCACAGAGGGGGTGGTAAAGTAGGCTTTCGACATTTGTCATGTTCTCCTACTGCTTTTCTGCCTGGCTTGTAGCGCACCTTCCTCCTGGGTCTGGAAAAAGATAAATATTATATATATATATATATATATATATATATATATATATAGATATATATCTTTTGGCTATATATTTATATATATATATATTTAAGAGGAGCTTTATGAGGTGGACAAAAAGTTCATAAGAAAAATAAAGGTAAGAGTAAAGTGTTAGTGTTTGAGGAGGAGGAAAGTGAGGAGGGGGAGGGGTTAGAGGTTAGAGTAGGGGGTGTAGTATTGGAAGAAGTAAAGATTTTAGATATTTAGGGATGGAGTTGGGTAAGGGGGGAGGGATGAAGGAAGAGATAGAACATAGAATAGGTGAAGGAATGAGGGCTTTGAGTGGTCTGAGAGAAATATGGAAAGGGGGGGATCTATCACAGAAAGTTAAGATGAGTATGTTCGAAAAAATCTGTGTACCAGCGGTGTTGTATGGGTGTGAAACGTGGGGGTTGAATGCCAGGTCTAGGAAAGGGCTGAGAGCGGTTTGTGGGGTTAGCAGAAGGGAGAGGATTAGGAATAGGGTGGTGAGGGAGAGGTGTGATTGGGTTGGTGGGAAGAGCGGAGAAAGGAATGTTAAGATGGTATGGGCATTTAGTGAGAATTGAGACAGAGAGGCCAGAAGAGTTTGGGAGGCGGGAGGGATGAGGTATTGATATAGCGTGGAGCACCACATGAGGATTGATTTGAACAAAGAGAGCAGATTATGAGGAGAATGTGTATAAGAGGGTAGGAGTTATGAGGGATAGAGGAGTGGAGTGAGGTGGGTGAGGCTAATGAGGGGGGTGGAATGAGGGGAATGCAATGCAACCACTATTCTGCCTGTTGACAAAGTGTATGTATAATAATAATAATAATAATAAATAATAATATATATATATGAGAGGAGATAGACTGTATATAAGTATATATATATATATATATATATATATATATATATATATATATATATATATATATATATATATATCTATATATATCAGTTTGGGTTCAAGTAAGTACATTTTATTAAGTACAAGCACAAGTACAAGCAATTTCCAGAAATTGTTCATAATAAGTACAAGCACAAGCACTCTAGAATTTGTTCAGCACAAGACAAGGGCTAAGGTAACAAGTACAAGCATGGGTATTTTGGTAACTAAGATATGTATATATATATATATATAGAGATAAGAGTATATATAAGGATAGGAGCATATATATATATATATATATATATATATATATATATGCATGAGAGACATATATGATATAGATATCATCCACTACCTCACCTTCTTTCCCCCCAAGACCGTGGGGTAAGCAGCGTAACATGCACCGGAAACAAAAAGTGGTAATAACAAGCAGCAAGTCGAAAGAAAGCTCAGACTTCACTGCTCCCTTTGTCTTCTTGTGAGAACTCATCGCAGTCAGAAGAAAATCCAAATTCCAAGTGTTTCACGGACCATCATGAGATTAACTCCACTGATAAGATCTCTGTCAATGGAACAACCCTCTGCCTCAGGTGTGGCTGCAACTATGCAACCCTCATAAAACCCCACCATTCACTCTTATTATGAACCTTTCTTCTGACTTACCAAACTCACATTTCCAGTTTCAAATTCCTTGATTTACTCAATCCACTTTTCTTTTGGTCTTCCAGTTGGTAGATTCCCAACACACCCACCATTATACATCTGCTCAACCAACCGACTACCTTCCATCCTTTCCACATGACCAAACCATCTCAACGTACTTTCTTCACACTACACAACTCTCTAATACGTTCATTCCCAATTTTATTTCTTCTCACACCCAACACACCCCAAGATTTGTCCTATCTGAACACATTGGAAAATTTGATCAATACCTCTTATTTCCCAGACCATAGTCTCACTACTATACATTAACACAGGTAACAACATACCCTCATGTAAGACCCTAGGGCACTCAAGACTTAGTCCCTTTACATCCACCAACGATTTAATTGCACCAGCCACCTTCCTGCCATTCACAACTTTCCTACTACACTCTGCATCATCCATTCCCTTTTCATCCAACATTTATCTTAAATATTTAAATTCAGACACTTTTTCCAGCTGTTTACCATCTAACATAACTTCACACTGAGGACTGTCCTCACTTACAACCATAACCTTACTCTATCTACGTTTACTTTCAAACCACTCCTTTTACACACCCTACCAAACCTCTCAAACTCTCAAACTCTCTTCAGATTCGCCACACAAAACCAATTCATCCGCATATAATAGGTAGGCACCCTCCACTCTCTTCCATTTTCCATCATTCTAACATCATCCCCTGCCACCCCCACCTCTAATTCTTTCCTAACCCCATCCATATACAAGTTGAATAACCAAGAAGACAGCTCATCCCTGCATCACTCCGCTAATATTAAAACAATCACTTTCAACTCCATTTATCTTACACACGCTCCACTATCGACATACATACTTTTGATTCCATTCAGAAGCTACCACCAACATCATATGAGCACCCGAACACTCCGCCATAGAGCCTCCCTGTCAACCCATCGTACGTCTGTTGTAAATCCATAAAACCTAAACAATTCTTATTCTTCTCCCTCCCTCTTTCCCAATCATGTTTCAAATCGTAAAATATTGGATCCACACATCCTTTATCATTCTAAACGCACATTGTTCTTCACCAATCAATCCTTCAGTCATTTGACACACTTTCTATCGACCAAAATACCAGCATATCTTCCCTATAACACTCAATAAACTAATTCCTCTATAATACCTACAGTTACCTTATCCCATCTTACCCTTATATAAGAGTACTTATTATTGCTCTATTCCAATCCCTCGGAACTATACCCTCCATAAATGTTTTGTTACACAACTTCCAAATCCAATCAATCATCATCTCATTTTTGTTGTTTTACTGATTGACGACAAAATTTGGCCTTTCATTTTATGATGAAATCAACTTAATTAAAACTCTTTTTGACAGGGGATACAAAATTTCGTCATTTTATGTTAATTTTACAAAAGAACTTGATTTCCTGAAAACATTATTTCTGAAGAATGGGTTCCCAGAATTTATAATTGACTCAACTTTTCGAAAATTACTTTCAGCAAAATTTAAAGACAAATCTCAGGCTAAATTAACAGCTCCTAAGAATATTTTGTATATGAGGTTGCCTTTTCTGGGGAAAATCAGTTACGAAATTCGACGTAAAATTGACATGGTTTTAAAAACAAACTTTACACAGTTTAAATTTAGATTTATTTTCTGGAAAGTGAAAACAAATTAGAAAATATTTTAAATTTAAAAGATAAACTTTACCTTTATGCCTAACACAGCATTATATCATTACAAGTACTGTGACTGGGGAAAGCACCATAGGAAAGACAATACGGTAAATCCTTCCTGGCCGTATTGATGAACATAAAGATATTTCATTTAGAACTCTAGACCATTTATATCATCCCCCCTATTCAGCTATAAATGCTCATTCTCTTCAGGAAAACGACCATATACAGGATACGAATTTTGGAATATTAGCCCAAACTGAGGAACCCGATCTTCAGTTGTTAGAATCCTTGTATATTTGGCATCTCAAACCGACCTTAAATGAAAATCTAAATTTTAACAGTCTTTTAATACTGAAGTGAGATTTTGTTTAAATCATGAACTCTTAACCACATAATATTGTAATCATTAATTTATCTATATGGTTTATTTATTTCAACTTCATATTATTTTAACTTTTAATTAATTTTATATAATATTTTGTTTAAAATTTTATCATTATATTGTGTCTTGAAAATGGGAAGAAGGATTCTTACCCGAAACTAGTCGGCTAATAAATAATTTAAAATGTTCAAATTCGTTTTGGTTATACTCGCTATTATATATATATATATATATATATATATATATATATATATATATATATATACATATTTATATTATTATAGTTAAGGTATTATTAAAGGTATATTATATATATATATGTTATATATATATTATATATATATATATATATATATTGCTGTTATTATATATATATATATATACATATATATATATATATATTTATTATGTTGTATATTATTATATGTGTTGCGTTGAATTTGTAGCAGTTGTTATACATATATATATATACATATATATATAAGTAAAAAAATATAAATAAATATATATATACACAGATATATATATACATATATATATATATATATATATATATATATATATATATATATATATATATATATATATATATATATATATATATATATATATATATATATATATATATATATATATAATTTCACAAAGAGTTCTAACTAAGATTCAGGCCACGTAGTTCCTGAATCGTACAACCATCTTTAAAATAAACAAGAAAAGCATGTTTCTGAGACTATATCCTTCGTCTCCTCATCAGAACTGAATAAAAATAAAAATATACCTTAACGGTAAATTTTTTGTAGTTCTGATGAGGAGACCAAGGATATAAGTCTCGAAACGTAAACTTTATCTCGTTTAGTTATTTTTCTTAAGATTTTCCTTTATTTATTTTAAAGTGGTTTTATAATTATATATATATATATATATATATATATATATATATATATATATATATATATATATATATATATATATATATATATATATATATAATATATATATATATATATATATATATATTAAAAATAAAAATAAATATATATATATATATATATATATATATATATATAAATTTAATATTACCCTTTTATCTCGTAAATGAAAAATTTATTTAGAATACATTTATAAAGAAATAATAATATCAATACGTAGAAAAATGATAAAAAAAAAATATTGGCAAGTTAAAAATGCCAAAAGTACTTGCAAGTACTTTGCAAATTTTCAAGTACAAGAGGTGCAAGTACAAGTACAAGTACATGGGTTTTAGAAACTGCAAGTACAAGTACAAGTACAAGTACTCCAAAAAATG
>JABUQX010145142.1:0-5000 GCA_015478945.1 Trachelipus rathkii | reverse complement strand
TTACTGCTCTCCTCCAATCCCTCGAAACTATACCCTCCATAAATGCTTTGTTACACAACTTCCAAATCCAATCAATCACCATCTCGCCTCCATTCTTGATCATTTCACCGGTAATTTCATCTATACCTGCAGATTTACCATTCTTCAACTTTCTCGCTCTACCCAATACCTCCTCCTTACTAATGACCTCATCTCCAAAATACCTATTCCTTCTTTCACCATCATACCCAATAATATCATTCACTCATCACCTCTTCATTACTTCCAAATGTTATGCAGATTTAAAGGTTACACCATACATACATACATACATACATACATACATACATACATACATACATACATACATACATACATACATACATACATACATACATACATACATACATACATACATACATACATACATACATACATACTTTTGATTCCATTCAGAAGCTTACCACCAACACCATATACCAATAACACCTTCTATAGAACTTCCCTGTTAATCATATCATACGCCTCTTGCATATCCAAAAAACCTAAATACAATTTATTCTTCTTCTCTCATTTTCTCAATCATTTGTTTCAATGTAAAGATTTGATCCACACATCCTCTACCACTTCTAAACGCACCTTGTTCTTCACAATCTGTCCTTCAGTTACTCGACGTACTCTTTCGACCAAAATACCAGTATATATCTTCCCTACTACACTCAATAAACTAATTATCATATAATTCTTACAGTTACCCTTATCTCCTTTACCCTTATATAAGGGTACTATTACTGCTCTCCACCAATCCCTCGAAACTATACCCTCCATAAACGCTTTGTTACACAACTTCCAAATCCAATCAATCACCATCTCGCCTCCATTCTTGATCATTTCACCGGTAATTTCATCTATACCTGCAGATTTACCATTCTTCAACTTTCGCTCTACCCATTGCTCCTCTTTACTAATGACCTCATTCCCAAAATACATATTAGTTCTTGCACCATCAAACCCAAAAACACATTCACTATCACCTCTTCATTACTGTCAATGTTATGCAGATTTTCGAAAGTGTTCCCACCTCTACACTCCTTAGTCACATTCATTTCACACTCACAAAAGCACCCTCCATATTCATTATTCTATGCAGATTCCCCTTATATATATATATATATATATATATATATATATATATATATATATATATATATATATATATATATATATATATATATATATATATATATATATATATATATATATATATATATATATATATATATATATATATATATATATATATATATATATATATATATATTATAAAAGGATTTTTTATCTTGACCGGGGTGGTCAATTGGCTATCAACATTCAAAGAAAGTCGAACAAAATGTAACGGACTAAAAAGTAACGGAGGAAAAAATAACGGAACTTATTCGGTGCGTTACATGAAAGAAAAAGTAACGAGTCCGTTACTCCGTTACTCAAAAAACTAGTTCCGTTAGTAACGGAGTAACGGAGTAACGGATCGTGCCCACCTCTGTATATATATATATCATTAGTTTTGACTAAGCCAAATTGGCTAAGCATGGGGATGGATTGGGTATCATATATATCATTAGTTTTGACTAAGCCAAATTGGTGGATTTGTAATTACAGTAATTTAACAAGCCCTAAGGTGCTTTTGTGAATTTGCATAAGCATGTTTGGTTAGTGGGTTGACTGGGACAGTCTCGACAGGCCTGTGTGGCTTCTTACTGTCTCTATATTCTTAATGTCTTAAAAATATTTACTAATTCCCTTTAAATTTAGTATTAGATATAATAAAATCAAATCAAATCAAAAATACTTTATTCTCACTAAATAATACATTGTTATGCTTACAGAATTAATAATAATAATAATAATAATAATAATAATAATAGTTAAATTGCTAACATTATTATAATAATAATAATAATAATAATAATAATAATAATAAAATAACAATATTATCGATAATAATAATAATAATAATAATAATAATAATAATAATAATAATAATAATAATAATAATAATAATAATAATAATAATAATAATAATAATAATAATAATAATAATAATAATAATAATAATAATAATAATAATAATAATAATAATATGTAGAAGAAGAATTTTATCAATAATAATAATAATAATAATAATAATAATAATAATAATAATAATAATAATAATAATAATAATAATAATAATAATAATAATAATAATAAAAATAATAATAATAATAATAATAATAATAATAATAATAATAATAATGATACACACAAACAATACCACACAATAATAATAATAATAATAATAATAATAATAATAATGATAAAATTACTTTCAGGAGGCTTGAAAAAGCATCAAAATCATACATTAAAATAAATGCTGATATTGAGTTTTTAATAATAATAATAATAATAATAATAATAATAATAATAATAATAATAATAATAATAATAATACACACACACACACACACACACCCACTTAATGGTAATAATAATAATAATAATAATAATAATAATAATAATAATAATAATAATAATAATAATAATAATAATAATAATAATAATAATAAAATAATACACACATACATACATAAATAATAATAATAATAATAATAATAATAAGCAACGTCGCTACGCTCCTTCAGAACACAAGCGTCAGGATTGTTTATAGCAGGACGGCGGAGTCGGAGTCGGAGTCGTGGAGTCGGAGTCGTGGAGTCGAATTTTGCACGAGTCTCGGTGTCGGAGTCGGAGTCGAAGTCGGAGTCGGAGTCGGAGTCGGAGTCGGAGTCGAAGATTCCTGTGTAAGTGGAGTCGGAGTCGGAGTCGGAGTCGAAGATTCCCGTGTAAGTGGAGTCGGAGTCGGAGTCGGAGTCGAAAATTTAAAGAACTATTATTATTATTATTATTATTATTATTATTATTATTATTATTAATATTATTATTATTATTATTATTATTATTATTATTATTATTATTATTATTATTATTATTATTATTATTATTATTATTATTATTATTATTTTATTATTATTATTATTATTAATATTATTATTATTATTATTATTATTATTATTATTATTATTATTATTATTATTATTATTATTATTATTATTATTATTATTATTATTATTATTATTATTATTATTATTATTAAAGTTTTTGATTTTATTTCCAACGTTCTAAATATTTATTTTTGTACATAATTTAATTTCTTTAAAATAATCTTTGAAAATAATATACAGGAGAAGAAGATATATTTACATAGATTTCCCGACGCGTTTCGTCTCTATACTTGAGACATCTTCAGAGGATTATTTCTTGTAAGCGAATGAGTTTTTAAATTGATATATAATAAGTAAATCAAATGATATTGAGTCTGACTGATAAATACATAAAATTTTATGTTAATGTCTGGTTGCGTGTTTTGATGTAGAAGGCCTCCGCAATTTTAAGTTTCTGGACTTCACACGATCCGTATAATATTGTGAAGTGTTTAGAAATATTACTAATAGTTGATTGACCATGTGTCGTATTGAAATGTTCAAAGATTTTGCTGGGACTGTAGAGATGTTGATATGCCCTGTCCGACAATCTATTCTTCGTGTAACCAATATATGTCGACGTACAGTCTAACTCAGGGCAGTTAAATTGGTACACAACGTGATGGTTGTCGGGCAAAGCATCTCTTGTGCTAAAGGAAGATGACAGTTGTTTTGACTTATGGTATAGTCTGACTTTAATTTTTGAGGTGTCTTTAGTTTTGAGGTGAGAATTCAAATATTACGAAGGCACTTCTCTTCCTTATTGACAAATAGCATTGGAAGTTTTGAAGAAGAAATTTATCGAATTTTTCTGATTATTTTTACTTTCTTTATTATATAATTTTGTAAGGGTTTTATTAATTAAATTTTCAACTGAATATTGTGGATGATCACAGCTAATTAAATTTTACTTAATGCGGCAAATTTCTTCATCAAAAGTTTTCCCAAGTTGAACATAGGTTGTATGCTCTGTAAACTAAAATTTTTACGATAGATTCTTTGTAAATAGTCGGTGAATAGGATCCATAGTTCATATACAGACCATTATCAGTGGGTTTGACATGTATGCCTGTAGATAATGAGCTGTCAGAATTAACATTGATTTTGATGTCTAAAAAACAGATAGCATTATTAACCTAAGTTTCGTATGTGAATTTTAAGCATGACAAACAACTCTTGAATTCTATTGATGAACTGATGTATATGATCTATGTTCCTAAAAATAGTGAGGGTGTCGTCGACATACCTTATGTAAAATACGGGGTTAAAGTTGTTTGTTTCACGAAGGATTTTGTTTTTCCAGATTGGACATATAGAAGTCAGCAAATGTAGGTCCAAGTGGTCAGCCCATCGGCAGTCCATCAGTTTGTAGATATATGTTTTCTTTAAATTTAAACGGTGTTTGATTACAACAAATTAATAAAAGGTTCCTCATATGTTGTTCTGATATATCTGGTGGGGGTAGGTTATTTGAGTGAAACACTTCGTTAATTATTATGTCAATCGTATCAAGAACCGGTACATTTATGAACAAAGATTCTACATCAAGTGAGGCGAATATATTAGTGGCTTCAAGTTTTAAGTTTGATAATTTACATAATGTTTCATTATTTGATTTAACTATGAAAGAGTTATTAAGATATGGTCGGATAATGCTGTTCAGATATTGGGCAATTTCGTGTGTAACCGTTCCGCACATAGATATTACAGGTCTCAAAGGTGAATTTTCTGAGTTTTTGTGTATTTTAGGCAATCCATATATATATATATATATATATATATATATATAGGTATATATATATATATATATATATATATATATATATATATATATATATATATATATATATATATATATATATATATATATATATATATATATATATATATATATATATATATGTATATATATATATATATATATATATATATATGAAGTAT
>JABUQX010145141.1:17500-22806 GCA_015478945.1 Trachelipus rathkii | reverse complement strand
AATATATATATATAAAATAATAAAGAAGTATATAAAGTATATATATATATAAAAAAATATATATAGAAATATATATAGTATATAGTGTAATATATATATATATAGTAAAGAATAATATATATAATATTATTAAAATGAATATATATATATAATATATATATATATAAGATATATATAAAATAGAATAAATATTATAATATAAATAGAAAAAAAGAGCTATGATAGAATATATCTAAATATAAAGCAAAAACAATGATTAAAATAATAGTTTAAAAAGTAAAGAATACTATATAATATATCAAATATAATATATTGTATTTTACAAAACATGTAATCTAAAAATTAATGTATAATTTTACAATAATAATATTACTATAATATAATATATATAATATACATTTCATCAAAAGTCATTATATTTTAATTTAAATTGAATTATTAAAAAATTATTTCCATATATTAATAAAAATTTCATTTAATTCATTTGAAAGTATTGTTTATATTCTTAATAAATATTATATATATAATATATATATTTATAATATATAATTTTTATATAGAATATATTATATAATGTTTATTATTTATAAGATTTATATAATATAAATATAATAATATATAATAAAACACGATATAATACAAATATATTATATACACATACCAGTTTGTTTTGCACATAATGAAAAAACATCGTGGCATATATATAAGCCAGCACTTCATCTTTTCTTCTTCTGCAAGATAACTGAGAAAAAGAACACAATGTAACAAGAATGAATAGTGTGTCTTTCATCGTTATAAATAATAACAACAGGTAGAAAATCAACACAATAATGACAATGGTTGTATGCACCTCCCAGCCTAAAATCATCCCCTCATCTGAGCTTCCTCCTCCTCAACATCACAACACTACAACACTTTACTCTACCTGGATTATCTTATAAGACCCTTTGTCCACACACTCTCTCTTCAAACTCCTTCACCAAATACTACAACCCTTCTGAATCCTTCGCCACCAAGGTAGTATCATCCGCAAATAGTATCATGTTCACTTCCCATCTATCACCCTTATCCATCAATTCCACCCCTCTCCCCTCCCTCATCATTCCTCTGCAGACACTCTCCATAAATAAATTGAAAAGCCACGGTGACATTACACATCCCTGTCTCAACCCTCTCTCCACCCCAAACATCTCACTCTCCCCTCCTAATACTCTCACACACATTCTGCTATTCCTATAAAAGGCCCTAATATCTTTACCAATTTACCCCCTACTCCATGTTCCTCCAGCACCTTCCATAATTCACTCTTTCATATGCTTTCTCCAGATCTAAAAACACCCATACACTTTCCCTTCCCTTTCCTTTCTAAACCTTTCTCCACAAGCATCTTCATTGGAATACTTGATCCACACATCCTCCCATCCTAAATCCTCCTTGTTCCTCCCCCATTCTCTCTTCTCTCTTCCGTTAAATCTCTCACCCTCTCAATTAGTATTCTCCCATACACTTTTCCCTTTCCCTACTACACTCAAAAGACAAATACCTCTATAATTACCACACCCTCCATCCTATCCCCTTTCCCTGAGTACAGGGGGAACCAACAACCATCCTCCAATCCTATGAACCCTTCCTTCCCCCCCAACATAAATTATAACCTGTACAGCCACCCTCCACCCTCTGCCTCCCATCTGTAACAATTCCATACCCACACCATCTAGACCTGTGGACTTTCCTTTTTTCCCTTTAGTTAACGCCCTAATAATTTCTTCCATTTGTATTTTCTCCTTCCCGTCCCTCTTCACCTCCCATCCTCACCTCTTGAAAAACCTCCTCATCTCTTCCACCCAATTCATTCAATAATCCTCTAAAATATTCCCCCATCTTTTCCTCACCCCATCTTCCCCTCCTATCCCTTCCCCATCCCCTCCCTTAACCCTCTCCCTTAACCCCTCCCTCTTCTTTCTTTTTTTATTTACTTCTTTCCAGAATATTTTGCTCCCTGTTTCAAAATTTTCTGTCACTTTTCTACACCATTCATTATTTGCATTTCTCTTCGCCCTCTCCACCGCCCTCTTTGCTTCCACTCTAACCCCTCTATATTCCTCCCAGCTTTCCCTTCTCCTATTCCCCAACCATTTCACATAGGCCTCTTTTTTCTTTTTCACCAAATCTTTCACCTCCTCATTCCACCATTCACTTCCTTTCCTTCTACTTGCTCCCACCTTTTTTACTCCGCATATCCTTCTGGCTTCTTTTCACAAATTGTCTCTTTAAATCTCTTCCACTCCTCCTCCACATCCCTAATTTCCGTCCCTCTCACGTCCCTCCACCTACCCTCCACCTACCGCTCTTACACAATGTCTCATCTAATTTTTCCACTTAATGACTTCTATTTTCCTCTTTTTTTCTCTTTCTCTAACAGGGAGCAAAATATTCTGGAAAGAAGTAAATAAAAAAAGAAAGAAGAGGGAGGGGTTAGGGGAGAGGGTTAAGGGAGGGGAAGGGGAATGGATAGGAGGGGAAGATGGGGTGAGGAAAAGATGGGGGGAATATTTTAGAGGATTATTGAATGAATTGGGTGGAAGAGATGAGGAGGTTTTTCAAGAGGTGAGGATGGGGGATGAAGAGGGAGAGAGAGAAAGATATATAGTATATATATATATACGTATATATATATATATATATATATATATATATATATATATATATATATATATATATATATATATATATATATATATATATATATATATATATATATATTTTTATATATATGGTGATTGTTATTCAGAGGGTTACCCTGGATATTTTATGAAAATCACAGATTGTGAATAAAAAAGGAAAGAGCACAGGAAAAATTGAAAATTATAGTCTTAGGTAAATAAGTTACAGCCTCTTCTTGGATTTAAAATTTTCCCTGAGACTTTGTTATAAAATAATTAGTGGGCCTCGTGCTCGTTTTAGGGCCATCCTAGTTCAGGTTATGATAAGATTTGTTAAGTAAGTATACATAGATTTTCTCTGTGTATACCTAACAAAACTTATCATAACCTGACTTAGAGGGCCTGAAATGAGACCTAACCTGGATTGATCAATATTGAAAAGTCTATGGGATTTTTAACAACTTTGAGAGGCTGTAACTTTTTTTCCCTAAAGAGAGCGAAGATTTTCGTTTTCACTATTCTTCATTATTTTTTTTTAGAGTATATCCTCTGTGATTTTCATAAAAATCGGGGTTGACAACCCTCTGGGAATACTTAATCAGTCAGAGAAAAAATATATATATAAATAGAAAACATATATATATATATATATATATATATATATATATATATATATATATATATATATATATATATATACAGGTATATATATATATATAAGTATATATATATATATTATAAAAAATCAAAAGTTCGACTCGTTACTTTGTTTCCGTATTTGGAAACTAATTAGTGGTAGTAAACACACGCACACACGCACACACGCTCACACGCACACAGCAGACAATATATATATATATATATATATATATATATGCGCGAAGCAGGAGAGTATGGTATATATATGCAGCAGGGTGGTATAGTATAAATAGTATATATAGCGAAGGTTATTGGCGTTAGCAGCAGCAGTTGGCGTTGTTATGTATATATAGTTATATATATATATATATAGTATATATGTATAAGAGTATATATATATATATATGTATATATATATATATATATATATAGCAAAGATATATATATATATATAGTAGAGTATATATGTATATATATGTATATATATTATTATATGCTATATATATATATATATATATATATATATATACTAAACAATAAACATGTATATATAATAATATATAAATACTAAATATGTAAAGAAGGTAGGTTGCGGAAGTTTCTTGGGTGAAGAAGCCGAATCAGAAATAATGAAGACTTCTTAAAAAATACCTTAAAAAATTTAAAATTAATTAAAACAAGTGATGAAAAAGAGATAATTTACATACTACATTTCCTTCAATTTTAAAAGTTTTTCTTCTTTTTACATTTTCTACAATTTCCAAACTCATTTTTTTGGGGTAACTTAAAATTTTTGAATAAATTAAATGCTTTTTATTCCCGCGTGTTAGTCATTATAAATAAAAAGATTTCAATTTTTTTTAAGTCCAAATGAGTTAAATTTAATCAAGTCAATGCAATATTTGTTAATTAAAACATTAACAATAAAAGGCTTTTTTTCAGTTATTTCAAACCCAATAATATATTTTTTTTTTTTTTACATTTCTTCATATATTTATATATATTTATAGGCATATATTTATATATATATATATATATATATATTTATATATATATATATATATATATATATATATATATATATATATATATATATATATATATATATATATATATATATATGTGTATGAGGATGTAGGTATGTGTGTGTGTGTGCGTGTGCGTGTGAGTGTATGTCTGTGTGTGAGAGAGAGTATGTGTGAGTGAGTGCCTGCGTTTCAGATTGTATTCATATTTTTTCATTTATTATATATATTCTTATATTAATATTATGTGGTTTTCCCCTTATTCCAGATCAATGAGACCTGTTGCTGAAACGAGCGAGAGCTCCCGAAGGAGATTTGTCTATTACTCGATTTACGCTTGGGGATGCCCCTTGATTATTGGCATAGCTACGCTGGTCTGAGTTCCTGTCGAAGGGAGGTCAATACAAACACTTGATTTTACCAGGATTTGGGCAGACTAGTTGCTGGTTTCAAGGTCCGCTCTTTTCATTTTCAAAATACTATTAGTTTTACCCAAATGTTAAAATAATTTTGATAGCAAAATATATATATATATATATATAGAGCAGTATTGTACATATATATATATATATATATATATATATATATATATATATATATATATATATATATATATATATATATATATATATATATATATATTAATAATAGTAATATATTAATAATAGCAATATATTAATAATAGTAATACCAATATAAATATACTACTACTACTACTACTACTACTACTACTACTACTACTACTACTACTACTAGTACTAGTAGTAGTAGTAGTAGTAGTAGTAGTAGTAATAATAATAAAATTACTAATATTATTATTATTATTATTATTATTTTTATTATTATTATTATTATTATTTATTATTATTATTATTATTATTATTATTATTATTATTATTATTATTATTATTATTATTATTATTATTATTATTATTATTATTATTATTATTATTATTATTATTATTATTAGTAGTAGTAG
>JABUQX010145141.1:0-12500 GCA_015478945.1 Trachelipus rathkii | reverse complement strand
CTATCTCCGAAGAAAAGTTTTTAGGGTTTCGAAGAGTTATTTTTTTTTTGTCATTCCGGGATCAAATGTATTTCATTTCAAGATAACGAAAATTTGATAACGAAAATTTGAAGATAACGAAAAATTTCTGATAAGCCAAGATTTTTATAAGTTTTAGTTCAATGAATAGAGAATGGAATGTATATTGTATACCTCCATATATATATATATATATATATATATATATATATATATATATATATATATATATATATATAGAATATATATATATATATATATATATATATATATATATATATATATATATATATATATATATATATATATATATATATATATATATATATATATTAGGTGAACGCAGTGATAGGGGGAGAAAATTATTTCCCGAATTTTATCAACGGGAACCCCACAAAATGATCATCAGTCTTTGCAGATTTTTCGATAGCCAAAATTTGAGCACGATTGGAGCATGTTAACCTGTGCCGCTGGGCGTTCAAAGTTTCAAAAAAACTCGAATTTTTGGCTGGCTAGCGACGTCTTTGGGTCGTATCTCTGAAACTTCTCATTATTTTCTCATGATTTATGTCTCAAATCATAGGCAATATTGTTCTAAGTAATTTATATTATATACATATTTGTTGCTACTTATAGTCCAACCAAGCTATAACAGCCTTTGTCATCAAAAACGTGACTAGGAACCTCTATTAAAGAACTTATGATATGAGAATTATTTAATATTTTTCAAAGTATGAAATTAATTATGATGGAATAAAATGACAGAATGTTTTTGTTTTTATATATTTCAATGTATTTTAATAAGAAAAGAGAGTGACATTGCATCGTTTGCATTTTTTAAGAAGGATAAAATAATGAATAATCTATTCTAAAGGTTTGCTCAAAGTGATTTTTGAAACATCAGGATACAGCTTTCGGCATTTGTGTACTACCTGTAAAACATATTATTTCTGCTCCTCATCTTTAGTGAGGAGGTTATTAAAGTCTGTAATTAATTTTACCACTCGTTCTGCCACATCATTAACGACCTTTAGTGACTTCACAATCCCCAATCCTTCCTTAAAATGTATATTTTCAGGCCAGCTACTGGGGGGTTCTCTGAGAAAATCTGCGTTAATCTGGAAACGCTCAAAGAAATTCATGGTCCCCTTGGTAATTAAACAAGATAGCCCTGCATTAACCAGTTCTTCCAACTGGTGTCTTCGAAATTTGGGGTTTACAATTCTTGAATTTTCTGTCTCGGCCTCGGTGTCATTTAGGACTTTGTTCGCCATTTCCGATTTTTCTTCGTCTGAAATTGAGGGATCAAAGAACACGAAGGCTACCAATTCTGCATTGAAATACCACAAATGGTTTGAGAATTTCACCAGAGCTCTCTCAGAGATATCTTTGTCAATCTCCTGATAGTCTAACAAACTTCGCAAGAGGTCAAAGTCTTGCTTGGGAGATAAGTGTGCTTTGTGGGCATTGAACCAAGCTTTGCAATACACTCTAACGAGAAAAATGCAGACAGCTTCTAAGGCACGTTGTTCTTCATGACTCAGTTTGAATTGTTCGCGGAATAGAAATATCTTCAGACAATAGATGGCCTTGGCCATCCACCTGGCATGACTGATGACGCCTGGAGATTTAAATTCCACTTCCGTTCCATTCATTGCTCCTACAAACACCAATACCAATTGTAGGAGCTCCTTGTAATCGTCTCTGGGTTGTGATTCCGTGAGTTTAGTGTTACAATCCGCAGTTATGTTGGCAATTTCTTCAGAAGTTGATGATACCCAAGTCATATTGTTTCTTGTTGAGCTTCACCCATGCATTTTGGAATCTCTTGAATATATCGGGTTGAGGCCCGGTTGTTGATCTGAACTTACATTAGAAAACACCTCTCAACATGACTTCAAGAATATGGTGGCTGCAAGCTAGGTAAAGCAGCTCTCTACCCAAGATGTTTTCTAAAATTGTACTAGCCCTTTTGAGCCTTCCTGTGTTTGATGCAGTGGTGTCGAAACACATTGCCTTGATAGTATGGGAGACACCCCATTCCTTGAGACACTTATAAACAACCAGGGTTTGTTCTTCACCAGTGCTTGTGTCTGCTACAGGAACTCCTAGCAATTGTTCATTTTCACCATAAGAAATTACAACAGCTATTCGTTCTTGCTGCTTTGACTTTAGAACGTCTGGTAGAAGTTTTCCGTCCCAATGAACTACAACACCTTCCTTCTCTGGTATATAAATTCGTTTCAAGATCTTCTCAGTGCATTTTTCTCTGAATACTTTTCGCCTTTCATGGATGTTGGTTTTTGACACTTTGAACTCCTCAGGATTCTCCCCAAGTGCTTCTATGGTAGCTATGAGTATTCGTGAGGCATTTCTGTCAGATACCTTACACCGATCCAACAACAGATAGTTTCATGGTTAAATTTCCTAACTCCACGCTTCATCCTTTGCTATGAGATGGTCCAGAAAGTTCCTCGGTTTTTGAGAAGTACAAACGTCCATTGGCAGCACATCTTCGATATCTCATCGCATATGTTTTCCTCTTCATCACTGTCCTTATCTTCTTCATCATCAATCTCTATGAACAAAAGAAGAGAAAGAAAAGGACCAAATTAATTATGAAAATAGTTAAGTTACGTTGCTTATCTTGTTTTGTTAGTGCTTTTGTAAAAACGAAACAATAGAACCAGGAGAAATAAACGTACCTAGCAAAAGATCAATATTCAAGCAAAAATAAAAGAATCTTACCTATGTCGAATAAACATTCCGCTTGAATTTGCTCGTTCATTTTCTCAAGTTCCTTTTGTAGTTTTCTTTCTTCAGCTCGAGCTAACTTCAGATCAACTTCAAGCATAGAGCCTGGCTGACCCTTTTCCCTTTGTTTAAAAAGAAACTCCTTGTCTTCTTCTTTCATCATGGCCAAGGCATCTTGATGGGCGATATCAAAGATATCATCTATCTTTGAGGCGAACTCTTTGATTTTGTTCTTTGCAGCTTCTGATTGTTTATACTGGTCCTTTTGTACATTTCTCCACTCTGCGTGAAGTTTCTCTAATTTAGTAATATCATCTATTACATGTTTTCTAGGAGCCCGAGCTTTTCCCTAGAAAAGAAGAAATCTCTTAGATTTAATTTCACAGTACGCAAATTGTAGAACAAAGTGGCCAAAACTTGACGATTGAAGGGCAATTTACAACCGGTTATCTGGTGAGCCGGATAGCCTTCAATGAAAATTTTATCTTTGGTTCTGCTTCTTATTGCAGAGGTGGAAGCCATTCTTTTACTATTTTATTTTAATCTGGAAAAAATTAATAATATACATTACAACGAATATTGGTTTCGGAAATTAGATGTAAAATTAACAAAGCAAAAGAAATAAAAAAAGGTCTCCTTAAATCTAAATTTACATGAAAATGATATAATGATGATGAGGCTGTTATAGCTGGGTTCGACTAGAAGTAGTCACGGGCAGAGCCCTATTCAGGAGGGGTGTTACACGCCAAAATTGCATCCGCTAGGCAAATTACGCAGATGAGCACAGACGCAGGCTTTAAAGTGAGGGAGATTAAATTCAGCAGGAAACACAGAAGATGGAAGAGAGTTCCACAGAACAGAGGTGGCAGGAAAGAAGGAAGCATCGCAGCGAACTAGCCTGGGTACCAATATCTACACAAAACTGTAGGCAGACAGGCACCCTCTTGTGCTAAGGAGGGCGACGTAAAAGGTGGTGGCAGGCCGCGGAGTGGAATTTACATCGAACACATGCCGCTACGATATCTATAGAAAAGAGATAAAAGCTCCAACTTCTTCGCCGCAGATAGAGGGTCAAGTGAACGGGAAAGTACAGAACAGTTTAGAAGCCTTTCGGCTTTGACTCGACCCTGTCCAAAAGCCGGGTGAAACCAGAGCCCCCAGATATGAGAACAGTACTCCATACAAGGGCGGATGAGACCTTGTATAGCTGGAGTAGCTGAGAAGAGGAAAAAGTCTCGCAGTCTAAACAAACTCCCAGTTTCTTTTGAGGCCGCCCTAGCAACCGTTGTGATGAGGTTTCCAAGACATTTTTTTGTTTATGTTGAGCTAAGGATGTTTATATTGTCAACAGGAGAGACGAGAGAACCGTCGAAAAAGATAGAGGGAAAGTTAGAAGGTGTTTTAGAGAGGAGATTTGTAGAAGTTGAGTTTTTAAAGAATTAAATTTTCACAAGGTTGAGACGACCTCAATCGGAAATTATATCAAGATCAGCGAGAATAGAATCGTAAAAAGATTGAGACGTGAGGCAATTCTGAAGTAAAAGAGGGAGCAGAATTGAAATGAGTTGAAGAATGAAGGGTTTAGTACTGGCATATGAGTGGATAGAGTTAGATGTGCAGGTGAGAAGATCATTAATGAAAAGTAGGAATAAAGTAGGAGATAAGACAGAACCCTGAGGAACACCACTATTGACAGAAAAAGAAGAAGAAGTCGCTCCATCAACCACAGCCGATATTGAGCGACTTGAAAGAAAGCTAGACATAAGTAAGCAAAGAGAAGGAGGAAACCCAAAGGAGGGGAGCTTGAAGAGCAGTGACGCGTGCCAAACCTGGTCAAATGCTTTGGATATGTCAAGCGCCACCACGCAAGTCTCCCCGTAGTTCCTAAGAGCGGAAAACCATAAATCGGTTAACAGAAAGTATATCGTCCGGTAGTGACTTTTGAACGCCGAAAAAGCCTTACTGACGATCGGAAAGAAGAGAATGAGATTCCAGATGGTCTAAGAAGTGAGAGTTGAGAAGGGTTTCAAAGATCTTAGATAGAATACAAGTGAGAGCTATAGGGCGATAGTTAGAAGGATCAGAGCGGCTTCCTTTTTTCGGAATAGGTTGAACATGTGCGTGCTTCCAACACTGAGGGAAAGTGCTAGTATTGAGACATAGAGAATATAGTTGAACGAGGGGCGGGGTCAACACGTAAGCACATTCCCTCAAAACTCGGGGAGGAATGCCATCAGGGCCACCCGCCTTCCTAACGTTCATAGATCTCAGGAGCCCATGCACCCGATCAAATGTAATCACAGGCAAAGACATAGGACACCTGAGAGGAGAAGAAGGAGGAGGAGGAGGAATGCCAGAATCGTCCAGGGTTGAGTTAGAGGAAAATAGGAGGCCGAAGAGATTGGCCTTTTCAGTTGGAGAGTTAGCGACGGAGCCATCAGATCGAATAAGAGGAGGAAAGGCAGATTTACAGAAGTTATTAGAGATGTTTTTGGCAAGAGGCCAGAAAGATTTATCAGTAGGAGAACCAAGGAGGTTAGCGCACTTTCGTTTGATGAAAGCCCGCTTTGCCCGTGTTGAAGAGTATTCCTGCAACGATTTCAGCTGAATGAAAATTGGCGAGAGTGATAGAAGAACGAGAATTTTTTCCACTCCCGATATGCGCAGTCTCTACCCTGAATGGCCAAAGAACAAGCACGATCGAACCATGGATTATGAAGAGAAAGATTTAGTCGTAGTCAAAGGAATGAACCTGCTCATCCCATCAACGCGATTACAGCTCCCACCTTATCGGCAGAAGTCGAAGCGTCACCAGAGACAAAGCAGTCATTCCAATTATAGTTAGCGTTGAAGCTACGCAGTGCCCCTCAATCGGCCCGACAAAAAGTGCCAGAAAAACGAGTGGGCAGGATGGAGCCGTTGGAGAAAGTATTAAAATTAAGATATATGGTTGTGTCAGATTTACCAATAGGAGCGAAAGGGGTGTATTTTAAGAGAGAAGGACTAGTGGTGAAACATAGGTCAAGTGTGTTCAAGAACTGGTTAGGACGATCCGGAATGTGTGGGTTCTTTAATTAGTTGATCCAGATCGTTGAGAATGCTGAATGATTGGGCCTCCTCCCCACCTAAATCGGTATGAGAGGACCCCAACCATTCAGTGTTGTGTACATTGGAAATCCCCTAAATAGAGGACCTCAGTATTTGATGAGAAGATATAACAGTCTCGTGAGAAAGTGTAAGATATTCAAAGAAGGAGGGAAAATCTGTTCTGTTAGGAACAGTAGTTATAGGCTAATAAGATTATTGTAGAAGGAAGAAAGATTTTGAGCCACAGAACATTGGAAGTTAGGAGACTGAGATTCACTAGACGTGCTGCTAGGAGTATTAGCCTGTTTACATAGGCACACACACTCCACCTCCTCTGTGACGGGAAATTAAGTGAAATAAGTTATGAGTTGGATACATTATAAAGAGCTAGAGGATGAGTTCTTAGCCATCTGAGTCTCAGACAAGCAAGCAGCCAAAGCCATAATGATGATGAGGCTGTTATAGTTGGGTTTGACTAGAAGTAGAAATAAATATATATAGAATATAAATTAGTTACAATAATATTGCCTTTAATTTGAGACAAATCATGAGAAAATAATGAGGGGTTCCGGAGATACGGCCCCAAAACGTCGCTAGTCAGCCCAAAAAACGCGTTTTTTGGAACTTTGAGCGTACAGCGGCACGGGTTCACATGCTCCAATCGTGCTCAAAATTTAACTACTTTAAAATCTGGAGAGGCTAATCACTTTGTGGGGTTCCCGTTGACAAAATTCCAACATCAATTTTTTACGGTCATCCTAATAATATATATATATATATATATATATATTCCATCATATATATATATCTATATATATATATATATATATATATATATATATATATATATATATATATATATATATATATATATATATATATATATATATATATATATATATATATTCCACCAACCTCGTTTCGCACATTCTTGTTAGTTTTTCCCATTTTCTCTGGAAAAATCTTTACAATATTTTCTATTAAAATTGTTTTGGCCTTAATTGGAAAACTAAAATAAAGCCCAGTTGTTTTTACTGTGCCAATAAAATTTCTAATGTGTTGTACTTCATACGGATGCCAACTTCAATGAACATACAATGAACTGTATATTTTCAACAGGTTAAAAACTTCTATCTAAAACCTCTCTTGATTGGTGATGCACCATCATTTGGTTGACCAATCAGAGAGTCGCTTTTATTTCAACTTTGATAGTACTGCCACAGTCTGGTACTGCCTCCGTTAAAGATTATCCTTTTGGGCTTTCAACAACCACTAAACCTAACAAATTTTCACGTACCATAAATAGGTTTAACTCATTTCTATTAATTTTTATTATTGATTATTATTTTTATTATAATTATTATAAATTAAAATTAAGAGACAAGTCATCAAAAAATTTTCATAGTTAAATAATTTCGGGGTGGTCTTGGTTCAGACCTCTTGAATTTCTGTGGCTACGGCCTTATATATATATTAATATATATATTATATATATATATATATATATATATATATATATATATATATATAGCAGCAGGATATAGTATATATATATATATATATATATATTTATATATTATATATATATATATATATATATATATATATATACATAAGGTACTATATATATAGTTATATATATGAAATCTCACAGGAATAGGCACAGGTACTACAAAAACCACGAGCTGAACTAGACTTTGAGAGGACATACCGCCTCTCTCATTCAGGATCGTAACTGGTTTTTGTAATTTTTATTTAGTCTTATTTCCTGTGGGGTCATAATAATATTAAGTATTCACACGTTTATTGTATCTTCTCCTGCTGTATAAAGAGTATAGAGTATAGTAAGTGCGTTGAAAGTATATATATATATATATATATATATATGCATATATATTATATATATATATATATATATATTATATATATATATATATAAGAAAGCATATATATAGTTATATATATATATATAATATATATATATATATATATATATAAGTATATGAGTATATATATATATATATATATATATATATATATATATATATGTATATATATATATATATATATATATATATATATATATATATATATATATATATATATATAGATATATATATATATATAAAAAAATATATAAATATATATATATATATACATATATATATATATATATATATATATATATATATATATATATATATATATATATATATATATATATATATATATATATATATATTTCAATATATTTATAAATATATATATATATATATATATATATATATATATATATATATATATATATATATATATATATATATATATATATATATATATATATATATATATATATATATATATATATTTGGAACTCGTGTAGTGTGTGGTTGTGTTTGTGTTTTTGGTCATATTAGTTTTAAAATTTTAGTTGTTCATTTCCAAGTTTTAATTTAAATACCCTTGTGATGGCCTTAATTTCTTATTAATTTAATTTTAGTTTCTTATTAAATGCCTGTGTGCCGATATAATTTTTTTTATATAAAAGTATAACGGATTCAAATGTAAACATAAACAGCAAAATCATCATTCGGAATCTTAAGATAAGTTTTAAGTATCTTTCTTTTTTAACTTTTTAGGTTTTACATATTTTACATATTTACCGAACATTCTCACTTGCCTCTGATTTCCATTTTTATACACACAAATTATCATAAATTTTATTTTTAAGGTTTTAGTTAATGAGAGACTCTAACATTTTTTTTATATATATATATTATTTGTGTGTGTGTATGTGTGTAGGTGTGTACTTAAATTTGTGTGTGTGTGTGTGTGTGTGTGTGCGAGCTCGCGATCGTACGAATGAACGGGAAAGGGGTGTGTGGGTGGGCGTATTGACTTTGAGAAATTCGTGGCGTAGACGCTAACTTCGAATCTGTGGAATATCACTTTTCTAACTCTCATCCTAACCTCTTACTCCTGTCTGAGACCCAACTATCCAGGGATTCTTTCTCTAATAAACTTAGTATCTCAAACTACACCTTTTTTCACAATTTCCTCCTCAAAGGTAGAATCTGTGCCTATATAAACATTAACGCTCGTAAACCTTGAGTCTTCTAACTTTGATATTCTATGGCTTAAGATCTTTCTTCCAGCTACTACCATTATTTTGTGTTTCTGCTGCTTCTCTACTAATGGAACAGATTTCCAAGTTACTTTTAAATATCTTACTAACTCTCACGAGACTGATACTTGTTCTCATACAAATGCTGAGGTCCTCTATTTAAGGGACTTCAACGAACACCACACTGAGTGGTTGGGCTCCTTCCATGCTGATACGGGTAGGAAGAAGGCTATGACATTCAGTATTCTCAACGATCTGGAACAGTTCATTAAGGAGCCTACATATATCCCAGATTGTCCTAACCAATTCTTGAACACTCTTTACCTATGCTTCACTGTTGATCCTTTTCTCTACAAATACTCAATTTTCCCTCCTATCGGTAACTAGGACCACAATCTTGTAGCTCTTAATTATAACACTTTCTATCCAGTAGCTCCACCTTGCCCTAAACGTGCTTCTGGCACTTTAATCGGGCTAGTTGGGGGTTATTGCGTCGCTTCTTTTTTACCTACCCTTGGTATGAATCCTGCTTTGACTCGGAGGATGCTTCGGTGACTTCTGAAGAAGTAGGAGCCGTAATCTCCGAGGGAATGAGCAGGTTTATTCCATCTTCCATTAAATCTTTTGCTCATAATCCGTGGTTCGTGGTACCTACTCTCGAGCTCTTCAGGATAGAAACAATGTTTATCGGAAATGGAAAACTCTCCTCCTATCACTCTTACTAATTTTCGTTCAAATCAGAATCTTTGCAGGGATATTATTTGTGAGGCGCTGATCTCCCTGGATCTCCTACTGATAAAAATTTATGAATCCTTACCAAATATATCTCTAGTAAATTTTTAAATCTTCCTTTCCTCCTCTTATTCGCTCTGATGGAACTGTAGCTAATACTCACCTTGAAAAGACTAATCTGTTCGGCCTCCTTTTATCATCTAATTCCACCCTGGACAATTCTGGCAACCCCTCTCCTACTCCTTCTCCTCTCAGGTGTCCCACAACTCAGCCTGTGATTGTACATTATCAGGTGCATGAGATCCTGAGATCTTTGAATGTTAGGAAGGCTAGTGACCCGGACGGCATCCCATCTCGCGTTCTGAGGGATTGTGCTTCCAAGGTGGCCCCTGTCATCGTTCTTCTCTACCCTCTATGCCTTAATTCTAACACCTTCCCTCAGTGCTGGAAGCGCGCATATGTTCAGCCGATCCCGAAGAATGCTAGCCACACCGATCCTTCTAACTATCGTCCTATAGCTCTCACTTGTATTCTGTCTAAAATCTTTGAAACTTTCCACAACTCTCATTTCCTTGATCATTTTGGAATCTCCTTTCCACCTTTCAGATCACCAGGATTTCTTTCGACATTCAAGGTGAACTGGTGACGTAATATTCATTCCTATCTCACTGATTTATGGTCTTCTGCCGTTAGGGACTCTGGGGAGTCACGTGTGATGACGCTTGACATTTCCAAAGCCTTTGACCGCTCTATAAGTTTCATTCCTGTGGGTTCCATCCTTCTCTTTGATCACTTTTGTCAAGTTTTCTCTCCGATTATTCCATGTCGGCATTTGTTGACGGAGATACCTCATTTTGCTTTCCTGTTAACTGTGGTGTTCCGCAAGGTTCTGTTTTATCTTAGAGTTTATTCTTACTTTTCATTAACGATCTTCTTAGCTACTCATCTAACTCTATTAATTCTTATGCCGATGACTCAAATCTCCATTCTTCCACTTATTTCAAATCTGATCCATCTTTCGCTTCTAGAGTTGCTTCTCGTCTTCAGCTTTCCGATTCTATTCTTGATGATCTGGATGGGACGGGGTCACCTCAACCTTGTGAAGTTCAACTCTTTAAAAACTCAACTTCTTCACATCTCCCTCTCAAAAATACCTCCCAAATTTTCTATCTTCTTCGACGGCTCTCCCATCTCACCCGTGGATAACATAAACATTCTTGGTCTGAACATAAACAAATAAACTATCTTGAAAACGTCACATCACAACGGTTGCTAAGGTGGCCTCTAAAAAGCTGGAAATTCTGATCAATTTGCATGAATTTTTTTCTTCGAACATTTACTCCAATTATATAAGGGTCTTATCCGCCTTTGTATGGAGTATTGTTCCCACATTTGGGGAGGCTCCAGTTCCGCCCTTATTTTCGATAGAGTTGTGTCTAAAGCAAGCTAAAAGGTTAGTAAACTGTCCCCTACTTTCTAACTCCCTTGACCCTCTATCTCCTGCGACGTGACGTTGGTGCTTTATCTCTTTATTATAGGTACTACAACGGCAGGTGCTCGAGGGAGTTCACATCTCGTATTCCACCACCATTGCGTGCCATCTTAGCACAAGAGGTGCCCTACTTTCTCACGAATTCTGTGTGAACATTGGGAACTCCAGAACCCCAGGATTAAGGGTTAGTTCGTTGTAGTGCCTCCTCCTTTCAAGCCATCGCTTTTCTGTGTAACTCTCTACTTTCATATGTTTTTCCTGCTGTATTTAATCAATTTCTATTCAAGTCCTCCGTCTGTGGTCACCTCAGGGATTTGTGTTAGATATGGGAATGGGTGGGTTTTCCATTTTTATTGTTTTTATTTTTATTTTATTTTATTCAGCTCCTCCTTGAAAAGGGCTCTGCCCGTGAGTGGTGGTTAATTATAATATATATATATATATATATATATATATATATATATATATATATATATATATATATATATATATATATATATATATATATATATATATATAAATATATATATATATATATATATATGTATATATATATATATATATATATATATATATATATATATATATATATATATTTATATAAGTTATATTATTGTATATATATATATATTATATATATATATATATATATATATATATATATATATATATATATATATATGTTATTATATATATATATATATATTTATATATATATATATATATATATATATATATATATATATATATTTATATATATATATATATATATATATATATATATATATATATATATATATATATATATATATATATATATATATATATTATTGTTATATATATATATATATATATATATATATATGAGCAAATAAATATATATATAATATATATAAGTATATATAGCATATATATATATATATATATATATATATATATATAAAATGTTTTATATATATATATATATATATATATATATATATATATATTATTATTTATTATTTATTATTTTACAAACACTTATTCCCGCTTAAGCGGGGTAGTGGTACGTGCAGCTTCCCTAATTCATATTTTCCTTCATCTCGCTCTCACCCACCTCCTCCATTCCATTCTATCTCTCGCCAACACCCTACCTTCCTCCACCCTCAACCCTCTCTCTTCCAGCATTTCCTTTATTCCATCCATCCACCCTTCTTGGTCTCCCCCTTCCTCTTCTTCCTATCCCCTCCGCCTCCCAAACTCTCCTAACCACCCTCTGTTCTTCCATTCTCTCCAGATGTCCAAACCATCTTA
>JABUQX010145140.1:0-18023 GCA_015478945.1 Trachelipus rathkii | reverse complement strand
AGCAAATACTAAGATTTACCCAAAACAGCTGGCAGCAAATACTAAGATTTACCCAAAACAGTTGGCAGCAAATACTAAGATTTCCCAAAACAGTTGGCAAATACTAAGATTAACCCAAAACAGTTGGCAGCAAATACTAAGATTTACCAAAACAGTTGGCAGCAAATACTAAGATTTACCCAAACCAGTTGACAGCAAATACTAAGATTTACCCAAAACAAGTTGACAGCAAATGAATTTACCCAAAACAGTTGGCAGCAAATACTAAGATTTACCCAAAACAGTTGGCAGCAAATACTAAGATTTACCCAAAACAGTTGGCAGCAAATACTAAGATTTACCCAAAACAGTTGGCAGCAAATACTAAGATTTACCCAAAACAGTTGGCAGCAAATACTAAGATTTACCCAAAACAGTTGGCAGCAAATACTACGATTTACCCAAAACAGTTGGCAGCAAATACTAAGATTTACCCAAAACAGTTGGCAGCAAATACCAAGATTTACCCAAAACAGTTGGCAGCAAATACTAAGATTTACCCAAAACAGTTGGCAGCAAATACTAAGATTTACCCAAAACAGTTAGCAGCAAATACTAAGATTTACCCAAAACAGTTGGCAGCAAATACTAAGATTTACCCAAAACAGTTGGCAGCAAATACTAAGATTTACCCAAAACAGTTGGTAGCAAATACTAAGATTTACCCAAAACAGTTGGCAGCAAATACTAAGATTTACCCAAAACAGATGGCAGCAAATACTAAGATTTACCCAAAACAGTTGGCAGCAAATACTACGATTTACCCAAAACAGTTGGCAGCAAATACTAAGATTTACCCAAAACAGTTGGCAGCAAATACTAAGATTTATCCAAAACAGTTGGCAGCAAATACTAAGATTTACCCAAAACAGTTGGCAGCAAATACTAAGATTTACCCAAAACATTTGGCAGCAAATACTAAGATTTACCCAAAACAGTTGGCAGCAAATACTAAGATTTACCCAAAACAGTTGGCAGCAAATACTGAGATTTACCCAAAACAGTTATCAGCAAATACTACGATTTACCCAAAACAGTTGGCAGCAAATACTAAGATTTACCCAAAACAGTTGGTAGCAAATACTAAGATTTACCCAAAACAGTTGGCAGCAAATACTAAGATTTACCCAAAACAGTTGGCAGCAAATACTAAGATTTACCCAAAACAGTTGGCAGCAAACTAAGATTTACCCAAAACAGTTGGCAGCAAATACTAAGATTTACCCAAAACAGTTGGCAGCAAATACTAAGATTTACCCAAAACAGTTGGCAGCAAATACTAAGATTTACCCAAAAACAGTTGGCAGCAAATACTACAAGATTACTCCAAAACAGCTGACAGCAAATACTACATTTTACCCAAAACAGTTGGTAAAAATACTAAGATTTAATTCAAAACAGCTGGCAAATACTAAGATTTTAGCCCAAAACATTTGGCAAGCACATACTCAAGATTTACCCAAAAACAGCTGGCAGCAAATACTAAGAATTTACCCAAAAACAGTTGGCAGCAAATACTAAGATTTACCAAAAACAGTTGGCGGCACATTTCAAGATTTAGCCAAAACAGTTGGCAGCAAATACTAAGATTTACCCAAAACAGTTGGCAGCAAATACTAAGATTTACCCAAAACAGTTGGCAGCAAATTCTAAGATTTACCCAAACAGGTGGCAGCAAATACTAAGATTTACCCAAAACAGTTGGCAGCAAATACTAAAATTTACCCAAAACAGTTGGCAGCATATACTAAGATTTACCCAAAACAGGTGGCAGCAAATACTAAGATTTACCCAAAACAAGTTGACAGCAAATACTAAGATTTACCCAAAACAGTTGGCAGCAAATACTAAGATTTACCTAAAACAGTTGGCAGCAAATACTAAGATTTACCCAAAATATTGGCAGCAAATACCAAGATTTACCCACAAAACATTTGGCAGCAAATACTAAGATTTACCCAAACAGTTGGCAGCAAATACTAAGATTTTACCTAAAACAGTTGGCAGCAAATACTGAGATTTACCCAAAGTTATCAGCAAATACTACGATTTACCCAAAACAGTTGGCAGCAAATACTAAGATTTACCCAAAACAGTTGGCAGCAAATACTACGATTTACCCAAAAGAGTTGGCAGCAAATACTAAGATTTACCCAAAACAGTTGGCAGCAAATACTAAGATTTACCCAAAACAGTTGGCAGCAAATACTAAGATTTACCCAAAACAGTTGGCAGCAAATACTAAGATTTACCCAAAACAGTTGGCAGCAAATACTAAGATTTACCCAAAACAGTTGGCAGCAAATACTAAGATTTACCAAAAACAGTTGGCAGCAAAGATTTACCCAAAACAGTTGGCAGCAAATACTAAGATTTACCCAAAACAGTTGGCAGCAAATACTAAGATTTACTCAAAACAGTTGGCAGCAAATACTAAGATTTACCCAAACAGTTGGCAGCAAATACTAAGATTTACCCAAAACAGTTGGCAGCAAATACTAAGATTTTAATCCAAAACAGTTGGCAGCAAATACTAAGATTTACCCAAAACAGTTGGCAGCAAATACAAAGATTTACCCAAAACAGTTGGCAGCAAATACTAAAATTTACCCAAAACAGTTGGGAGCAAATACTAAGATTTACCCAAAACAGTTTGCAGCAAATACTAAGATTTACCCAAAACAGTTGGCAGCAAATACAGAGATTTCCCAAAAACAGTTGGCAGCAAATACTAAGATTTACCCAAAAACAGTTGGCAGATACTAAGATTTTTTACCCAAAACAGTTGGCAGCAAATACTAAGATTTACCCAAAACAGTTGGCAGCAAATACTAAGATTTACCCAAAACAGTTGGCAGCAAATACTAAGATTTACCCAAAACAGTTGGAAGCAAAAATAAGATTTACCCAAAACAGTTGGCAGCAAATACTAAGATTTACCCAAAACAGTTGGGAGCAAATACTAAGATTTACCCAAAAACAGTTGGCAGTAACACAAGATTTACTCCAAAAGAGTTGGAAGCAAATACAAAGATTTACCCAAAACAGTTGGCAGCAAATACTAAGATTTACCCAAAACAGTTGGCAGCAAATACTAAGATTTACCCAAAACAGTTGGCAGCAAATACTAAGATTTACCCAAAATAGTTGGCAGCAAATACTAAGATTTACCCAAAACATTTGGCAGCAAATACTAAGATTTACCCAAAACAGTTGGCAGCAAATACTAAGATTTACCCAAAACAGTTGGCAGCAAATACTGAGATTTACCCAAAACAGTTATCAGCAAATACTACGATTTACCCAAAACAGTTGGCAGCAAATACTAAGATTTACCCAAAACAGTTGGCAGCAAATACTACGATTTACCCAAAAGAGTTGGCAGCAAATACCAAGATTTACCCAAAACAGTTGGCAGCAAATACTAAGATTTACCCAAAACAGTTGCAGCAAATACTAAGATTTACCCAAAAAGTTGGCAGTAAATACTAAGATTTACCCAAAACAGTTGGCAGCAAATAATTAAGATTTACCAAAAACAGTTGGCAGCAAATACTAAGTTTACCTTAAAACAGTTGGCAGCAAATACTAAGATTTACCCAAAACTGTTGGCAGCAAATACTAAGATTTACCCAAAACAGTTGGTAGCAAATACTAAGATTTACCCAAAACAGTTGGCAACAAATACTAAGATTTACCCAAAACAGTTAGCAGCAAATACTAAGATTTACCAAAAACAGTTGGCAGCAAATACTAAGATTTACCCAAAACAGTTGGCAGCAAATACTAAAATTTACCCAAAACAGTTGGCAGCAAATACTAAGATTTACCCAAAACAGTTGGCAGCAAATACTAAGATTTACCCAAAACAGTTGGCAGCAAATACTAAGATTTACCCAAAACAGTTTGCAGCAAATACTAAGATTTACCCAAAACAGTTGGCAGCAAATACTAAGATTTCACCCAAAAAAGTTTGCAGCAAATACAAAGATTTACCCAAAACAGTTGGCAGAAAATACTTAGATTTACCCAAAACAGTTGGCAAATACTAAGATTTACCCAAAACAGTTGGCAGCAAATACTAAGATTTACCCAAAATAGTTGGCAGCAAATACTAAGATTTACCCAAAACAGTTGGCAGCAAATACTATGATTTACCCAAAACAGTTGGCAGCAAATACTAAGATTTACCCAAAACAGTTGGCAGCAAATACTAAGATTTACCCAAAACAGTTGGCAGCAAATACTAAGATTTCTCTAAAACAGTTGGCAGCAAATACTAAGATTTACCCAAAACAGTTGCAAATACTACGATTTACCCAAAACAGTTGGCAGTAAATACTAAGATTTACCCAACACAGTTGGCAGCAAATATTAAGATTTACCCAAAACAGTTGCAGCAAATAATAAGATTTCCCCCAAAACAGCTGGGCAGCAAATACTAAGAATAACCCAAACAGTTGGCAGCAAATACTAAGATTTACCCAAAACAGTTGGCAGCAAATACTAAGATTTACCCAAAACAGTTGGCAGCAAATACTAAGATTTACCCAAAACAGTTTTCAGCAAATACTAAGATTTACCCAAAACAGTTGGCAGCAAATACTAAGATTTACCCAAAACAGTTGGCAGCAAATACTAAGATTTACCCAAAACAGTTGGCAGCAAATACTAAGATTTACCCAAAACAGTTGGCAGCAAATACTAAGATTTACCCAAAACAGTTGGCAGCAAATACTAAGATTTACCCAAAACAGTTGGCAGCAAATACTAAGATTTACCCAAAACAGTTGGCAGTAAATACTAAGATTTACCCAAAACAGTTGGCAGCAAATACTAAGATTTACCCAAAACAGTTGGCAGCAAATACTAAGATTTACCTAAAACAGTTGGCAGCAAATACTATGATTTACCCAAAACAGTTGGCAGCAAATACTAAGATTTAACCAAAACAGTTGGCAGCAAATACTAAGATTTACCCAAAACAGTTGGCAGCAAATACTAAGATTTACCCAAAACAGTTGGTAGCAAATACTAAGATTTACCCAAAACAGTTGGAAGCAAAAATAAGATTTACCCAAAACAGTTGGCAGCAAATACTAAGATTTACCCAAAACAGTTGGCAGCAAATACTACGATTTACCCAAAAGAGTTGGCAGCAAATACTAAGATTTACCCAAAACAAGTTGACAGCAAATACTAAGATTTACCCAAAACAGTTGGTAGCAAATACTAAGATTTACCCAAAACAGTTGGCAGCAAATACTAAGATTTACCCAAAACAGTTGGCAGCAAATACTAAGATTTACCCAAAACAGTTGGCAGCAAATACTAAGATTTACCCAAAACATTTAGCAGCAAATACTAAGATTTACCCAAAACAGAATTAGCAGCAAATACCAAGATTTACCCAAAACAGTTGGCAAATACTAAGATTTACCCAAAATAGTTACAGCAAATACTAAGATTTACCCAAAACAAGTTGACAGCAAATAATAAGATTTTACCCAAACAGTTGCAGCAAATAAGATATCTAAACAGTTTACAGCAAATATGAAGATTTACCCAAAACATTTACAGCAATACTATAAGATTTACCCAAAACAAATACTAAGATTTCCAAACAGTTGGCAAATACTAAGATCACCCAAACATTTTGACAGCAAATACTAAGATTTACCCAAACCAGTTGGCAGCAAACTAAGATTTACCCAAAACAGTTGGTAGCAAATACTAAGATTTACCTCCAAAACAGTTGGCAGCAAATACTAAGATTTACCCAAAACAGCTGGCAGCAAATACTAAGATTTACCCAAAACAGTTGCAGCAAATACTAAGATTAACCCAAAACAGTTGGCAGCAAATACCAAGATTTACCAAAACAGTTGGCAGCAAATACTAAAGATTTACCCAAAACAGTTGGCAGCAATACTAAGATTTACCCAAAACAGTTTTCAGCAAATACTAAGATTTACCCAAAACAGCTGGCAGCAAAAATACTAAGATTTACCCAAAACAGCTGGCAGCAAATACTAAGATTTACCTAAAACAGTTGGCAGCAAATATTAAGGATTTACCCAAAACATTTGGCAGCAAATACTAAGATTTACCCAAAAACAGTTGGCAGCAAATATCTAAGATTTACCCAAAACAGCTGGCAGCCAAATACTGAGATTTACCCAAAACAGTTGGCAGCAAATAAGATTTACCCAAAACAGTTGGCAGCAAAAACTAAGATTTACCCAAAACAGTTGGCAGCAACAGATTTACCTAAAATAGTTGGTAGTAAATACTAAGATTTACCCAAAACAGTTGGCAGCAAATACTAAGATTTACCCAAAACAGTTGGCAGCAAATACTAAGATTTACCCAAAACAGTTGGCAGCAAATACTAAGATTTACCCAAAACAGTTGGTAGCAAATACTAAGATTTACCCAAAACAGTTGGAAGCAAAAATAAGATTTACCCAAAACAGTTGGCAGCAAATACTAAGATTTACCCAAAACAGTTGGCAGCAAATACTAAGATTTACCCAAAACAGTTGGCAGCAAAAAAAGAAGATTTACCCAAAACAGTTGGCAGCAAATACTAAGATTTACCCAAAACAGTTAAAAGCAAATACTAAGATTTACCCAAAACAGTTTTCAGCAAATACTAAGATTTACCCAAAACAGTTGGCAGCAAATACTAAGATTTATCCCAAAACAGTTGGCAGCAAATACTAAGATTTACCCAAAACAGTTGGCAGCAAATACTAAGATTTACCCAAAACAGTTAGCAGCAAATACCAAGATTTACCCAAAACAGTTGGCAGCAAATACTAAGATTTACCCAAAACAGTTGGCAGCAAATACTAAGATTTACCCAAAACAGTTGGCAGCAAATACTAAGATTTACCCAAAACAGTTGGCAGCAAATACTAAGATTTACCCAAAACAGTTGGCAGCAAATACTAAGATTTACCCAAAACATTTGGCAGCAAATACTAAGATTTACCCAAAACAGTTGGCAGCAAATACTAAGATTTACCCAAAACAGTTAGCAGCAAATACTAAGATTTACCAAAAACAGTTGGCGGCAAATACTAAGATTTACCCAAAACAGTTGGCAGCAAATACTAAGATTTACCCAAAACAGTTGGCAGCAAATACTAAGATTTCCCAAAACAGTTGGCAGCAAATACTAAGAATAACCCAAAACAGTTGGCAGCAAATACTAAGATTTACCAAAAACAGTTGGCAGCAAATACTAAGATTTACCCAAAACAGTTGGCAGCAAATACTAAGATTTACCCAAAACAGTTGGCAGCAAATACTAAGATTTACCCAAAACAGTTGGCAGCAAATACTAAGATTTACCCAAAACATTTGGCAGCACATACTAAGATTTACCCAAAACAGTTGGCAGCAAATACTAAGATTTACCCAAAACAGTTAGCAGCAAATACTAAGATTTACCAAAAACAGTTGGCGGCAAATACTAAGATTTACCCAAAACAGTTGGCAGCAAATACTAAGATTTACCCAAAACAGTTGGCAGCAAATACTAAGATTTACTCAAAACAGTTCAAGGGTAATACTAAGATTTACCCAAAACAGTTGGGCAGCAAATACTAAGATTTACCCAAAACAGTTGGAAGCAAAAACCAAAATTTCACCCAAAACAGTTGGCAGCAAATACTAAGATTTACCCAAAACAGTTGGCAGCAAATACTAAAATTTACCCAAAACAGTTGGCAGCAAATACTAAGATTTACCCAAAACAGTTGGCAGCAAATACTACGATTTACCCAAAACAGTTGGCAGCAAATACTAAGATTTACCCAAAACAGTTGGCAGCAAATACTAAGATTTACCCAAAACAGTTGGCAGCAAATACTAAGATTAACCCAAAACAGTTGGCAGCAAATACTAAGATTTACCCAAAACAGTTGGCAGCAAATACCAAGATTTACCCAAAACAGTTGGCAGCAAATACTAAGATTTACCCAAAACAGTTGGCAGCAAATACTGAGATTTACCCAAAACAGTTATCAGCAAATACTACGATTTACCCAAAACAGTTGGCAGCAAATACTAAGATTTACCCAAAACAGTTGGCAGCAAATACTAAGATTTACCCAAAACAGTTGGCAGCAAATACTAAGATTTAACCAAAACAGTTGGCAGCAAATACTAAGATTTACCCAAAACAGTTGGTAGCAAATACTAAGATTTACCCAAAACAGTTGGCAGCAAATACTAAGATTTACCCAAAACAGTTGGCAGCAAATACTAAGATTTACCCAAAACAGTTGGCAGCAAATACTAAGATTTACCCAAAACAGTGACAGCAAACACTAAGATTTACCAAAAACAGTTGGCGGGTAAATACTAAGATTTACCCAAAACAGTTGGCAGCAAATACTAAGATTTCTCTAAAACAGTTGGCAGCAAATACTAAGATTTACCCAAAACAGTTGGCAGCAAATACTAAGATTTACCCAAAACAGTTGGCAGCAAATACTAAGATTTACCCAAAACAGTTGGCAGCAAATACTAAGATTTACCCAAAACAGTTGGCAGCAAATACTAAGATTTACCTAAAACAGTTGGCAGCAAATACTAAGATTTACCCAAAACAGTTGGCAGCAAATACTAAGATTTACCCAAAACATTTGGCAGCAAATACTAAGATTTAACCAAAAACAGTTGGCAGGAAAATACTAAGATTTCCCAAAAACAGCTGGCAGCAAATACTAAGATTTACCCAAAACAGTTATCAGCAAATACTACGATTTACCCAAAACAGTTGGCAGCAAATACTAAGATTTACCTAAAACAGTTGGCAGCAAATACTACGATTTACCCAAAAGAGTTGGCAGCAAATACTAAGATTTACCCAAAACAGTTGGCGGCAAATACTAAGATTTACCCAAAAGAGTTGGCAGCAAATACTAAGATTTACCCAAAACAGTTGGCAGCAAATACTAAGATTTACCCAAAACAGTTGGCAGCAAATACAGAGATTTACCCAAAACAGTTGGCAGCAAATACTAAGATTTACCCAAAACAGTTGGCAGCAAATACTAAGATTTACTTAAAACAGTTGGCCGCAAATACTAAGATTTACCCAAAACAGTTGGCAGCAAATACTAAGATTTACCCAAAACAGTTGGCAGCAAACAGCAAATACTAAGATTTACCCAAAAACAGTTGGCAGCAAATACTAAGATTTACCCAAAACAGTTGGCAGCAAATACTAAGATTTACTCAAAACAGTTGGCAGCAAATACTAAGATTTACCCAAAACAGTTGGCAGCAAATACTACGATTTACCCAAAACAGTTGGCAGCAAATACTAAGATTTACCCAAAACAGTTGGCAGCAAATACTAAGATTTACCCAAACCAGTTGCAGCAAATTACTAAGATTTACCCAAACAGTTGGCAGCAAATACCAAGATTTACCCAAAACAGTTGGTGAAAATACTAAGATTTACCCAAAATAGTTGGCAGCAAATACTAAATTTACCCAAAACAGTTGGTAACAAATGCTAAGATTTACCTAAAACAGTTGGCAACAAATACTAAGATTTGCCCAAAACAGTTGGCAACAAATACTAAGATTTACCCAAAAAAACAGTTAAAAGCAAATACTAAGATTTACCCAAAAACAGTTGGCAGCAAAAACTAAGATTTACCCAAAACAGTTGGCAGCAAATACTAAGATTTACCCAAAACAGTTGGCAGCAAATACTACAAGATTTACCCAAAAACAGTTGGCAGCAAATACTAAGATTTACCTAAAAATAGTTGGCAGCAAATACTAAGATTTACCCAAAACAGTTGGCAGCAAAAACTAAGTTTACTTAAAACAGTTGGCAGCAAATACTAAGATTTACCCAAAACAGTTGGCAAATACTAAGATTTACCCAAAACAGTTGGCAGCAAATACTAAGATTTACCCAAAACAGTTGGCAGCAAATACTAAGATTTACCCAAAACAGTTGGCAGCAAATACTAAGATTTACCCAAAACAGTTAGCAGCAAATACTAAGATTTACCCAAAACAGTTGGCAGCAAATACTAAGATTTACCCAAAACAAGTTGACAGCAAATACTAAGATTTACCCAAAACAGTTGGCAGCAAATACTAAGATTTACCCAAAACAGTTGGCAGCAAATACTGAGATTTACCCAAAACAGTTATCAGCAAATACTACGATTTACCCAAAACAGTTGGCAGCAAATACTAAGATTTACCCAAAACAGTTGGCAGCAAATACTACGATTTACCCAAAAGAGTTGGCAGCAAATACTAAGATTTACCAAAACAGTTGGCAGCAAATACTAAGATTTACCCAAAACAGTTGGCAGCAAATACTAAGATTTACCCAAAACAGTTGGCAGCAAATACTAAGATTTACCCAAAACAGTTGGCAGCAATACTAAGATTTACCCAAAACAGTTGGCAGCAAATACTAAGATTTACCCAAAACAGTTGGCGGCAAATACTAAGATTTACCCAAAACAGTTGGCAGCAAATACTAAGATTTACCCAAAACAGTTGGCAGCAAAAACTAAGATTTACCCAAAACAGTTTGCAGCAAATACTAAGATTTACCCAAAACAGTTGGCAGCAAATACTAAGATTTACCCAAAACAGTTGGCAGCAAATATTAAGATTTACCCAAAACAGTTGGCAGCAAATACTAAGATTTACCCAAAACAGTTGGCAGCAAATACTACGATTTACCCAAAACAGTTGGCAGCAAATACTAAGATTTACCCAAAACAGTTGGCAGCAAATACTAAGATTTCTCTAAAACAGTTGGCAGCAAATACTAAGATTTACCCAAAACAGTTGGCAGCAAATACTAAGATTTACCCAAAACAGTTGGCAGCAAATACTAAGATTTACCCAAAACAGTTGGCAGCAAATACTAAAATTTACCCAAAACAGTTGGCAGCAAATACTAAGATTTACCCAAAAACAGTTGGCAGCAAATACTAAGATTTACCCAAAACAGTTGGCAGCAAATACTAAGATTTACCCAAAACAGTTGGCAGCAAATACTAAGATTTACCCAAAACAGTTGGAAGCAAAAATAAGATTTACCCAAAAACAGTTGTCAGCAACACTAAGATTTACCCAAAATAGTTGGCGCAGCAAATACTAAGATTTATCCAAAACAGTTGGCAGCAAATACTAAGATTTACCCAAAACAGTTGGCAGCATATACTAAGATTTACCAAAAACAGTTGGCAGCAAATTCTAAGATTTACCCAAAACAGTTGGCAGCAAATACTAAGATTTACCCAAAACAGTTGACAGCAAATACTAAGATTTACCCAAAACAGTTGGCAGCAAATACTAAGATTTACCCAAAACAGTTGACAGCAAATACTAAGATTTACCCAAAATAGTTGGCAGCAAATACTAAGAATTACCCAAAACATTTGGCAGCAAATACTAAGATTTACCCAAAACAGTTGGCAGCAAATACTAAGATTTACCCAAAACAGTTGGCAACAAATACTAAGATTTACCCAAAACAGTTGGCAGCAAATACTAAGATTTACCCAAAACAGTTGGCAGCATATACTAAGATTTACCAAAAACAGTTGGCAGCAAATTCTAAGATTTACCCAAAACAGTTGGCAGCAAATACTAAGATTTACCCAAAACAGTTGGCAGCAAATACTAAGATTTACCCAAAACAGTTGGCAGCAAATACTAAGATTTACCCAAAACAGTTAGCAGCAAATACTAAGATTTACCCAAAACAGTTGGCAGCAAATACTAAGAATTACCCAAAACAGTTGGCAGCAAATACTAAGATTTACCCAAAACAGTTGGCAGCAAATACTAAGATTTACCCAAAACAGTTGGCAGCAAATACTAAGATTTACCCAAAACAGTTGGTAGCAAATACTAAGATTTACCCAAAACAGTTGGCAGCAAATACTAAGATTTACCCAAAACAGTTGGCAGCAAATACAAAGATTTACCCAAATTAGTTGGCAGCAAATACTAAGATTTACCCAAAAACAGTTGGCAGCAAATACTAAGATTTACCCAAAACAGTTGGTAGCAAATACTAAGATTTACCCAAAACAGTTGGCAGCAAATACTAAGATTTACCCAAAAACAGTTGGCAGCAAATACTAAGATTTACCCAAAACAGTTGGTAGCAAATACTAAGATTTACCCAAAACAGTTGGCAGCAAATACTAATATTTACCCAAAACAGTTGGCAGCAAATACTAAGATTTACCCAAAACAGTTGGCAGCAAATACTAAGATTTACCCAAAACAGTTGGCAGCAAATACTAAGATTTACCCAAAACAGTTGGCAGCAAATACTAAGATTTACCCAAAACAGTTTTCAGCAAATACTAAGATTTACCCAAAGCAGTTGGCAGCAAATACTAAGATTTACCCAAAACAGTTGGCAGCAAATACTAAGATTTACCCAAAAACAGTTGGCAGCAAATACTAAGATTTACCCAAAACAGTTGGCAGCAAATACTAAGGTTTACCCAAAACAGTTGGCAGCAAATACTAAGATTTACCCAAAACAGTTGGCAGCAAATACTAAGATTTACCCAAAATAGTTGGCAGCAAATACTAAGATTTACCCAAAACAGTTAGCAGCAAATACTAAGATTTACCCAAAACAGTTGGCAGCAAATACTAAGATTTAACCAAAACAGTTGGCAGCAAATTCTAAGATTTACCCAAAACAGTTGGCAGCAAATGCTAAGATTTACCCAAAACAGTTGGCAGCAAATACTAAGATTTACCCAAAACAGTTGGCAGCAAATACTAAGATTTACCCAAAACAGTTGGCATCAAATACTAAGATTTACCCAAAACAGTTTTCAGCAAATACTAAGATTTACCCAAAACAGTTGGCAGCAAATACTAAGATTTACCTAAAACAGTTGGCAGCAAATACTAAGATTTACCCAAAACAGTTGGCAGCAAATACTAAGATTTACCCAAAACAGTTGGGAGCAAATACTAAGATTTACCCAAAACAGTTGGCAGCAAATACTAAGATTTACCCAAAACAGTTGGCAGCAAATACTAAGATTTACCCAAAACAGTTGGCAGCAAATACTAAGATTTACCCAAAACAGTTAGCAGCAAATACTAAGATTTACCCAAAACAGTTGGCAGCAAATACTAAGATTTACCCAAAACAGTTGGCAGCAAATACTAAGATTTACCCAAAACAGTTGGCAGCATATACAAAGATTTACCCAAAACAGTTGGCAGCAAATACTAAGATTTACTCAAAACAGTTGGCAGCAAATACTAAGATTTACCCAAAACAGTTGGCAGCAAATACTAAGATTTACCCAAAACAGTTGGCAGCAAATACTAAGATTTACCCAAAACAGTTGGCAGCAAATACTAAGATTTACCCAAAACGGCAGCAAATACTAAGATTTACCCAAAACAGTTGGCAGCAAATACTAAGATTTACCCAAAACAGTTGGCAGCAAATACTAAGATTTACCCAAACCAGTTGGCAGCAAATACTAAGATTTACCCAAAACAGTTGGCAGCAAATACTAAGAGTTGGCAGCAAATACTAAGATTTACCCAAAACAGTTGGCAACAAATACTAAGATTTACCCAAAACAGTTGGCAGCAAATACTAAGATTTACCTAAAACAGTTGGCAGCAAATACTAAGATTTCCCGAAACAGTTGGCAGCAAATACTAAGATTTACCCAAACCAGTCTCCAGCAAATACAAAGATTTACCCAAAACAGTTGGCAGCAAATACTAAGATTTACCCAAAACAGTTGGCAGCAAATACTAAGATTTACCCAAAACAGTTGGCAGCAAATACTAAGATTTACCCAAAAACAGTTGGCAGCAAATACTAAAATTTAACCAAAACAGTTGGTAGCAAATACTAAGATTTACCCAAAACAGTTGGCAGCAAATACAAAGATTTACCCAAAACAGTTGGCAGCAAATACTAAGATTTACCCAAAACAGTTGGCAGCAAATCAAGATTTACCCAAAACAGTTGACAGCAAATACTAAGATTTACCCAAAAACAGTTGGCAGCAAATACTAAGATTTACCCAAAACAGTTGGTAGCAAATACTAAGATTTACACAAAACAATTCGCAGCAAATACAAAGATTTACCCAAAACAGTTGGCAGCAAATACTAAGATTTACCCAAAACAGTTAGCAGCAAATACTAAGATTTACCCAAAACAGTTGGCAGCAAAATACTAAGATTTACCCAAAACAGTTGGCAGCAAATACTAAGATTTACCCAAAACAGTTGGCAGCAAATACTAAGATTTACCCAAAACAGTTGTCTGCAAATACTAAGATTTACCCAAAACAGTTGGCAGCAAATACTAAGATTTACCCAAAACAGTTGGCAGCAAATACTAAGATTTACCCAAACAGTTGGCAGCAAATACTAAGATTTACCCAAAACAGTTGGCAGCAAATACTAAGATTTACCCAAAACAGTTGGCAGCAAATACTAAGATTTACCCAAAACAGTTGGCAGCAAATACTAAGATTTACACAAAACAGTTGGCAGCAAATACTAAGATTTACCCAAAACAGTTGGTAGCAAACACTAAGATTTACCCAAAACAGTTGGCAGCAAATACTAAGATTTACCCAAAACAGTTGGCAGCAAATACTAAGATTTACCCAAAACAGTTGGCGGCAAATACTAAGATTTACCCAAAACAGTTGGCAGCAAATACTAAGATTTACCCAAAACAGTTGGCAGCAAATACTAAGATTTACCCAAAACAGTTGGCAGCAAATACTAAGATTTACCCAAAACAGTTGGCAGTAAATACTAAGATTTACCCAAAACAGTTGGCAGCAAATCCTAAGATTTACCCAAAACAGTTGGCAGCAAATACTAAGATTTACCCAAAACAGTTGGCAGCAAATACTAAGATTTACCCAAAATAGTTGGCAGCAAATACTAAGATTTACCCAAAACAGTTGGCAGCAAATACTAAGATTTACCCAAAACAGTTGGCAGCAAATACAAAGATTTACCCAAAACAGTTGGCAGCAAATACTAAGATTTACCCAAAACAGTTGGCAGCAAATACAAAGATTTACCCAAAACAGTTGGCAGCAAATACTAAGATTTACCCAAAAACAGTTGGCAGCAAATACTAAGATTTACCCAAAACAGTTGGCAGCAAATACTAAGATTTACCCGAAACAGTTGGCAGCAAATACTAAGATTTACCCAAAACAGTTGGCAGCAAATACTAAGATTTACCCAAAACAGTTGGCAGCAAATACTAAGATTTACCTAAAACAGTTGGCAGCAAATACTAAGATTTACCCAAAACAGTTGGCAGCAAATACTAAGATTAACCCAAAACAGTTGGCAGCAAATACTAAGATTTACCCAAAACAGTTGGCAGCAAATACTAAGATTTACCAAAAACAGTTGGCAGCAAATACAAAGATTTATCCAAAACAGTTGGCAGCAAATACTAAGATTTACTCAAAACAGTTGGCAGCAAATACTAAGATTTACACAAAACAGTTAAGATTTACCCAAAACAGTTGGCAGCAAATACAAAGATTTACCCAAAACAGTTGGCAGCAAATACTAAGATTTACTCAAAACAGTTGGCAGCAAATACTAAGATTTACCCAAAACAGTTGGCAGCAAATACTAAGATTTACCCAAAACAGTTGGCAGCAAATACTAAAATTTAACCAAAACAGTTGGTAGCAAATACTAAGATTTACCCAAAACAGTTGGCAGCAAATACAAAGATTTACCCAAATTAGTTGGCAGCAAATACTAAGATTTACCCAAAACAGTTGGCAGCAAATACTAAGATTTACCCAAAACAGTTGGCAGCAAATACTAAGATTTACCCAAAACAGTAATCAGAAAAGATTTACCCAAAACAGTTGGCAGCAAATACTAAGATTTACCCAAAACAGTTGGCAGCATATACTAAGATTTACCAAAAACAGTTGGCAGCAAATTCTAAGATTTACCCAAAACAGTTGGCAGCAAATACTAAGATTTACCCAAAACAGTTGGCAGCAAATACTAAGATTTACCCAAAACAGTTGGCAGCAAATACTAAGATTTACCCAAAACAGTTGGCAGCAAATACTAAGATTTACCCAAAACAGTTGGCAGCAAAAACTAAGATTTACCCAAAAACAGTTGGCAGCAAATACTAAGATTAACCCAAAACAGTTGGCAGCAAATACTAAGATTTACCCAAAACAGTTGGCAGCAAATACTAAGATTTACCCAAAACAGTTGGCAGCAAATACTAAAATTTAACCAAAACAGTTGGTAGCAAATACTAAGATTTACCCAAAACAGTTGGCAGCAAATACAAAGATTTACCCAAATTAGTTGGCAGCAAATACTAAGATTTACCCAAAACAGTTGGCAGCAAATACTAAGATTTACCCAAAACAGTTGGCAGCAAATAATAAGATTTACCCAAAACAGTTGGCAGCAAATACTAAGATTTACCCAAAACAGTTGGCAGCAAATACTAAGATTTACCTAAAACAGTTGGCAGCAAATACTAAGATTTACCCAAAACAGTTGGCAGCAAATACTAAGATTTACCCAAAACAGTTGGCAGCAAATACTAAGATTTACCCAAAACAGTTGGCAGCAAATACTAAGATTTGCCCAAAACAATTGGCAGCAAATACTAAGATTTACCCAAAACAGTTTTCAGCAAATACTAAGATTTACCCAAAGCAGTTGGCAGCAAATACTAAGATTTACCCAAAACAGATGCGGCAAATACTAAGATTTACCCAAAACAGTTGGCAGCAAATAATAAGATTTACCAAAACAGTTGGCAGCAAATACTAAGATTAACCCAAACAGTTGGCAGCAAATACTAAGATTTACCCAAAACAGTTGGCAGCAAATACTAAGATTTACCCAAAACAGTTGGCAGCAAAAATAAGATTTACCCAAAACAGTTAGCAGCAAATACTAAGATTTACCCAAAACAGTTGGCAGCAAATACTAAGATTTAACCAAAACAGTTGGCAGCAAATTCTAAGATTTACCCAAAACAGTTGGCAGCAAATACTAAGATTTACCCAAAACAGTTGGCAGCAAATGCTAAGATTTACCCAAAACAGTTGGCAGCAAATACTAAGATTTACCCAAAACAGTTGGCAGCAAATACTAAGATTTACCCAAAACAGTTGGCAGCAAATACTAAGATTTACCCAAAACAGTTGGCAGCAAATACTAAGATTTACCTAAAACAGTTGGCAGCAAATACTAAGATTTACCCAAAACAGTTGGCAGCAAATACTAAGATTTACCCAAAACAGTTGACAGCAAATACTAAGATTTACCCAAAACAGTTGGCAGCAAATACTAAGATTTACCCAAAACAGTTGGCAGCAAATACTAAGATTTACCCAAAACAGTTGGCAGCAAATACTAAGATTTACCCAAAACAGTTGGCAGCAAATACTAAGATTTACCCAAAACAGTTGGCAGCAAATACAAAGATTTACCCAAAACAGTTGGCAGCAAATACTAAGATTTACCCAAAACAGTTGGCAGCATATACAAAGATTTACCCAAAACAGTTGGCAGCAAATACTAAGATTTACTCAAAACAGTTGGCAGCAAATACTAAGATTTACCCAAAACAGTTGGCAGCTAAATTTTACCCAAAACAGTTGGCAGCAAATACTAAGATTTACCCAAAACAGTTGGCAGCAAATACTAAGATTTAACCAAAACAGTTGGCAGCAAATACTAAGATTTACCCAAAAACAGTTGGCAGCAAATACTAAGATTTACCCAAAACAGTTGGCAGCAAATACTAAGATTTACCCAAAACAGTTGGCAGCAAATACTAAGATTTACCCAATGAAGGGCGTACCAAAACGCGAAAGCGTTTCAATGATAAATGCGAAACGGTTAAACACCCAAACTTGAACTGAACGAAGTGAGAAAAC
>JABUQX010145139.1:7500-26342 GCA_015478945.1 Trachelipus rathkii | reverse complement strand
CGGTGTAACTGGACGAGTTTCGTTCAGGTGTTTAACCGTTTTCGCATTTATCCGTGAAACGCTTTCATGTTTTATCGTGCATATACCAATATATATATATATATATATATATATATATATATATATATATATATATATATATATATATATATATATATATATATATATATATATATATATATATATATATATATAAATATATATATATATATATATATATATATATATATATATATATATATATATATATATATATATATATATATATATATATATATACTCATATATATATATATATATATATATATATATATAGAGAGAGAGAGAGAGGGTGTGAGCGGGGGGGGGAGTTGATAATAGTGAGAGCAGGAGAGTTGCTTGGGAGAGGGGAGAGGGAGGCAGAAGAAGAGAGAGAGAGAGCAGAGAGAGGGAGAGAGAGGAGGAGAGAGAGAGTTGACCTTTTGAAACTTGAAAAACTTGGGAAGAAGATAGAGAAAGGAAGAAGGAGGAGATAGAAGTCAGAGTCGTATAGAAGAAAAAAATATTTTAAATCTTAATGACAAATGTGAGAAAAAATTATAACTTCTTTTCTACCTATCAAGATTTTTTCTTTGGGGGATAATTATAAAAAAAAAAAAACTCACAAAGATATGAAGGATGGTGCAAAACCTGAGATTGACTTGAATAAGTTAAAATGTAACTTCAGTAATTTCATTTTGTAGGTAGTTGGAAAGTTTAGATTTATTACCAGAGTTGGCTTGGAGTCGCCTTTTAAATTTTAAATATCAAGTTAATCTCTAATTACATAAACAATGTTTATTCGACCTATAAAAGTAAAATAATTAAATTGTCAGAAAACAGAAAAGAAGTTCATCCCAATGTTCGGGTTCCGAAAAATGAAGATAGATTTAAAAATATCCTAGAGGAGAGCTTGCCAGTCAGTACTCGCATACTTCTATTAGTACATCAAATTTAAATATTCCTTTCGAAAGAATTTTCTCTTTAAATCTGTTCATATATATATATATATAATAATAATATAATATATATGTAATAATATATAAAAATGCAATAATAATAATAATATGCTATAATAATAATAATATGTAATAATAATAATAATAATATATATAATAATATTTAATATTTAATATAATAATAATAATAATAATAATAATAATAATAATAATAATAATAATATATATATATATAATAATAATAATATATATGTATATAATAATATATATAATAATAATAATAATAATAATAATAATAATATATAATAATAATATATATATATGTATATAATAATAATAATATATAATAATAATAATATAATATGTTTATAATAATAATATAATAATATGTATATATATATATATAATAATAATAATAATAATAATAATAATAATAATAATAATAATAATAATAATAATAATAATACTAATAATAATATAATAATATAATAATAATAATAATATGTATCATAATAATATATATATATGTTATATATATAAATTAATGTAATAATAATATAATAATATAATAATAATAATATATATATATATATATATATCTATATATATATATATAATAATAATAATAACATATATATATATAATATAGATATAATAATAATAATAATAATAATAATAATAATAATATAATAATAATATATAATATAATATATATATATATATATATATATATATATATAATAATATAATATATATATATATATATGTAATAATAATCAATATAATATATATATATAATATATAATATATATATATAATAATAATATATAATAATAATATGTAATAATAATATAATATATATAATAATAATATAATAATAATATATGTAATAATAATAATATATGTAATAATATAATAATAATAATAATAATAATGTGTAATAATATATATATATGTAATAATAATAATATATAATAATAATAATAATAATATGTAATAATATATAATAATAATAATATATATATGTATAATAATAATATATAATAATAATAATATGTATATATAATAATATAATAATATAAATTAATAATAATAATAATAATATAATAATATATATATAATATATAATATATAATAATAATATATATATAATAATAATAATAATAATATAATATATAATAATAATATATAATAATAATAATAATAATAATATAATAATAATATAATAATATGTAATAATAATAATAATAATATATATATATGCAATAATATATAATAATAATAATAATAATAATAATAATAATAATAATAATAATAATAATAATAATAATAATAATAATAATAATAATATATATAATAATATGTAATAATATATATATATAATATATGCATATAATATATGTAATAATAATATTAATAATATATATATATATAATAATATTATATATATATATTATATATATATATATAACTCTTCTATATATATATATAATATATATGTATATATGTTGTATAATAATAATAATAATATATATATATATATATATATATATATATATATATATTTATATAATAATAATATATATAATAATAATAATATATAATATATAATATATAATAATATAATAATATGTATATATATAATAATAATAATATATATATATATATATATATATATATATATATATATATATATATAATGTAATAATAATAATAATAATAATAATAATAATATATGTAATAATAATAATATAATAATAATAATAATAATATAATAACTAATATATAATATAATATATATAATAATAATATATATATATATATAATAATAATATATATATATGTAATATGTATATATATTATATATCATATGTATATGTCTATATATATATATATGAATATAAATATATATATATATATATATGTATATATATGTATAATAATATATATATATATATATCATATATACATAATATATATAATATATATAATAATAATATATATATATATATATATATATATATATATATATATAAATATGTATAATATATAATAATAACTCTCCTTGCATATATATAATAATATTATCATAGCACTCTTATATATTATGTATATGTATATGTATAATAATATAATATGTATGTTTTCACTTAGCACTAATATCATATATATATATATATATATAATAATATAATATATATATTAATAATAATATATATATATATTATAACTATAATAATATGTAATAATATATATAATAATAATAATAATAATAATAATAATATCTAATATATGTAATAATAATAATAATATATGTATATATGAATTTAATCATATAATGTATGTAATAATATATGTATATAGCATGTACCACTACCCCGCTTAAGCGGGAATAAGTGTTTGTATAATAATAATATATATATTTACTATATATATATATATATATGTATATATGTAATATGTATATAATAATATAATAATATGTAATAATAATATAATAATATATAAATATATATAATAATAATATATAATATATAATATGTATATATATATGCTCTTATATCTATATATATATATAATATACATATATATGTGTGTATATATACATATATATATGTAATATATATATGTATATATAATAATAATATATATATATATATAATAATAGAAAATAATAATATATGTATATATATAATAATAATATATAATATATTATATATATATAATAATAATAATATGTAATAATAATAATAATAATACATATATATATATATATATATCACTATAATAATATAATATATGTATATATGTATATAATATATGTATGTATATATATATGTAATAATATATAATAATAGCCACATGTATATATATGCAACTATTATATACATATATATATATATATATATATATATATATATATATTATATTATTACTATATATATATATATATATATATATTTTATATATATATATTAATATATATAAAAAAAAAATAATATAATAATAATAATAATAATAATAATAATAATAATAATAATAATATATATATAATAAGCCGGGTCTATTTCCTACTTAGAAATTACCTATCTAATCAAAATAAAATATATTTTAATTAGATTTCTATAAAATGTTCTTTACTCTTAATTTTTCATTAGAAGCTATTCCGATGGAATTTCTCCCCCCCCCTCATTTCCGCTCTTTCTTTTATTTTATTTTTTTTCAATATAGAACATTTTAAAACGCAAATAAATATTAAAATCTAATAAATAATTTTCCGAAATAAAAGTAACTTAATTTTAATTCAAAGTTTGAAATAAAATTTTTAAAAGAATCTCCCTTAAAACGTTTTCAGATTTGAGAAGCGTGGAACGAAAAATTCTGAAATTTCGGTCACTTTGATTCTTTAAATAAAATTTTTTTTTATCATCTTTAACAAGTACATAAATTAAAAATCGGTTGCGTTTTAATATTCTTAATTTTTTTCTATTTTAATGACGCTAACCCTAAAGTTTCCCAAATAAAATATTTTGAAAATAACTGCTATTACTGTTCCCTCTAGATTTCGTTCAGCTTTCAAAAGCCCTCCAGATCCACGTTTTTGAGGTCGTTATCGAAATTTGTTTACACTTAGTTCGCACTGAAAAAAACGGAGATATAATTCTTTTTTCCAAGAGTGAATTAAATGCAGTGAAGTATTCTTTAAGTGCCTACCGTGATTTTTTTGTATTGTTTACAAATAATTTTCGAGTTCCGTACCTTTTTTTCATATCGGTTGACTTTTGGTAAGAAATAATTTTTTTTGCATTGCCTGCTTAGGGACCTAACTGCATCCTTACGCCATTTAAAGAAAGCTTAGAGCATGCCTAAGTTAAGAAGAAAATTGGTTTCTGGGGATTTACCACCGCGCCAAGAGTTGAATCGGCAGAAGAGCGATAGGTGAAGGTCGCATTTACGGTACGTGAAATATTCTTTATTCTTAACTTGCACTTGCACATTCATTTTATATTTAACCGGAGAATACGGTAGGCTTCTCCAAACATACTGCCACAAAATCACTGGCAATTCATTTTCATATCGATTGCCACGTTCATCATTAAATAAAAAGACCATCACAAGATATTAAGTGATGCCATTCTTAACTTCTCCGTCCGGAGAGATTTTATGTGACAAAGAAAACGTCACCCTATCATAAAATGCAATTAAGGCATTTCCAGAAGACTGAGTTTCACTCTCATACGTCTCCTTCCTTCGAGCCAAACCATATTGCTCGAACCTCATGTTACAATAGGAGAAGAGTCCTAACTTACTCTTCTCATTCTTATGGAAGATTTCCATACAATCAGGGTCCACCTGACGATCTACATTTTTCCGATTGGAACTCCAATTACCAAAATAAACGAAGAGCCAAGACACTCTTCACCCATTTTTCCAATCATGATGATTTCTCCCGAGAGTGGAGAATTCCCCAACCATTAAACAGTTATTGCACCGGTGATCGCCCGAGAGCTCACCAACAATTTCTTCACCAGGCTCACCGACAAGGTCAAGCCCCAAACTATGGAGGAAAACGAAGAGCACCTGACGCTCTCATACCTCCCCAACTGAGAAATTTTGAGAACTCCTTTGACAATTCGGAAGTCACAGGATCCTTTTTAGAAAAGAGTGACCAGAGCAAGTCCAATTCTGACTCCCTCCAACGAACCAGTGATTTCCCTAGTGTTTCTCAACTAATGTTCTCTCCTCCACCTCCTTCCTCCTTTAATAATTGCAGTAAAATTTGTGACGACTCATCCTCCGAGTCTAGTGAAAGAGCAGAATTAATTAATTTTGAAAAATATAGTGAAAATTTAAGATTAAAGCCTAGTGTTAAATTAGATATCATAAAAATAAATAAGAAAAGTGAACACACCCTAAGTGATGATGAGAATACTCAACAACACACTACGTTAGGCACACTAAATATAAAGAATTTTGTTCCGGATGATACGAATATCCGAGGTTGTACCAATGTTAACATTGGTACTAACTTACTTAGCTTGCAAAACAAATTTAGTACAACACAGGTAAATGGGCAACAAACCCAAACTAAATATTTTGATAATACTGTAAATAAATGTGATAACGGTGATGGCACCCACATTTATCCTTCCATTACTTTTGATAGTTGGGCTAATGACCGATTAGCCCAACACAAAAATGTTAAACAGATTGTGGGCAATGATGTTAATTATGTTTTTAAGGAAAAACAAAGGGTTAACACTAATTCTAACACTTGTTCTAATACAGAAAACACAGGTGTATTAAATGATGTAAATTATAATTTTAAGGTAAAACAAAGGGTTAACACTAATCCTACCACTTGTTCTGATACAAAAAACACATATATTTTAAATGATGTTTTTCCTACACCATCTCCTCTCCCACATTCAGTAGATAGTATTCCTACTATGCTTACCATACCTCCGCAACCTATACCTAACATCCTACCTACTCCTAACCCTATACCTAACACCCTACCTACTCCTAACCTTATACCTAACATCCTACCTACCCCTAATCCTATACCTAACATCCTACCTACTCCTAACCCTATACCTAACATCCTACCTACTCCTAACCTTATGCCTAACACCCTACCTACTCCTAACCTTATACCTAACATCCTACCTACTCCTACCAATTTGCCTAATCCTATGACTAACATCCTACCTACTCCTAACCCTATACCTAACATCCTACCTACTCCTAAACCTATGCCTAACACTCTAAATACTCCTACCACTAGTCCTAACGCTATGTTTACTACTATACCTACTCCTAACACTATGCCTAACGCTATGTTTACTACTATAGCTACTCCTACCACTATGCCTAACACTCTACCTACTCCTACCACTATGCCTAACGCAATGTTCACTACTATAGCTACTCCTACCACTATACCTAACGCTATGTTTACTACCAAAGCTACTCCTATACTATGCCTAACCTTTATGCTTTACCTACACCTAACAGTTTCCAAAATGCTTTACCTACGCCTAACAGCTTCCAAAATGCTTTACCTACGCCTAACAGCTTCCAAAATGCTTTACCTACGCCTAACAGCTTCCAAAATGCTTTACCTACGCCTAACAGCTTCCAAAATGCTTTACCTACGCCTAACAGCTTCCAAAATGCTATACCTACGCCTAACAATTTCCAAAGTACTATACCTAACCATTTTGAAAATACTATGTCTAATCATATTCCTATGCTTAACCATCCCCAAAGCACTATGCCTAACCCCCAACCTACGCCTAACATTAGTAGTTATACAACTAATCCTAACAATCCTACGCCTACTGCTGACCTACTAAATCTTTTTGATCCTATTAATATACCTAAGGAACCTATGCACCCGGTGCAGGATACAATAACTTCCGATTCTATGCTTACTGCAGATCTACTTAACTTTTTCGATCCTTATACTGTCTCTACTACACACTCTACTTCGGTGACAGACAGCATGAATTTTTCTAACCCTATGGATCCTTTAGCAACCTCTCTTGCTACAATGCATGAAAGAACTAACCCAAATGATACGATTAATTTACTAACAGCATCCGCTAAACCAGTGTCAAATAGCGCACTCCTTTCGAACTTGATGCAAAAACCGGCATCCGCGATTGTAACGAACGATGATAAAATTACTCCAAATTATAATATGCCCCCAACTCCGGTAACGAACTTAAACTCTGTCCATGAGATACCATTCCTCCTTACTCCTCCTCCTCCTACTCCTCCTCCTCCTACTACTACTACTGCTACCACTATTACTAGTCCTTCCTATCAAAGTTCTCAACCTCTACTAATTCCATCTCAAGATATTACTTTATCTTCCGCTTTTACTAATGATAGCCAAATCCTATTAAATAATGCCCACAAAGCTAATCCGCTAATAGGACCCGCGTATATTTTAAAAGCACATATAAATTACAAAAACTACATATTAGAAGACAGAGAACTGATTTTAGATTCAGGTAGTAACAGTAGCCTCTGCCGGTACTCTTTCATTTGTGAAATGGAAGAGACATTTAACATAGACATACCATTAAAACCCACAGAAATTACACTACGTTCTATCACGGGTTCAGAATTTTACCAAATGGGTACAATTATTTTTGACTTAACTTTACACGGGGAAACCATACCAGTTAACTTTATAGTCATATGTGACAATCTTTGTGGTTTTAGTACACCTTTCTTACTAGGTACCAATTTCCTAAATAACCCAAGAATAAACTTACAAACAAAACAAAATACAATTGAAGTAACAACAAATAACCTTCCTATCCCCATACCACTTACCCACCAATACCCTACCAAAAAGAAATCCCCCAGCATACATGCTAAACATACAGAGGTAAACCATACAGAGACTAAGCCCCTCTACTCCGACGACATTTCTACTCCTAACAATCTTTTAATTGATACTGACGTTTCCTATAATTTATCTACTTTAGAAGACACAGAAATAGCTCCTTATTCTAAATACACTCTTTCTGTTAAAGCTTCTTCCCCCGCTCATACTTCTCCTCCTGACAATTTTATTCTGTCCACAGAGAACACCTATATCAGCAACTTTCTTTTTGCTGGTAGTGTACTGAGTTCGGCCTCCGACGGCCAAGTTCTCCTGGACATAATAAATATGAGCGCTTCTTCACAATTCCTTCCTCAAAATACCGTCCTAACCAGGGCTAATCCTATTATAGTTCTTGACGAACCCCTCCAAACGTCCAATGTAAATTTGGCAACTTCTTCCAAAGGTTTAACTCCAACTCAGCTTAGAAATACTTTCAAAAAACTCGTCCAGGAATCTTTCAAAAATAATGAAGATTGCTGTACCACATTACAAGATCCAGATCAGTTAGAAAAGTTAATTGATCTGTTGATGACTTACAGAGATGTAATAGCCTTAGAAGATGATGAAGTCCCCATTTGTCCGTTAACTAAATTTTCCATACAACTTAAAGAAAACGCTCCAAAGGTACTGTACCGACCACAGTACCGCCTCCCCCATAAATACTTGACCCAGATAGACGATTGGGTCAAGTCCGCCCAACAAAAAGGGTACATCCGTCCAATTAGTAGTCCCCATTCGAGCCCTCTGCTCGTCATTCCAAAGAAAAACTCCTCAACTCCAAGAATTGTGGCCGATTACAGGCACATTAACGCACATACGGTGTTAGACCGCTTCCCCCTGCCTTGTATTGCTGACATCCTCTCTACGCTGGGAAAATCCAAAATTTTCAGCAGTCTCGATCTTCTCGACGCTTACCATTGTCTGGAAATCGAGGAAGAGACACAACCGCTACTAGCCTTCCGCACTCCGCGAGGTCAGTATGCACCTACAAGACTCAATTTTGGTTTGTCCAATGCACCCCCAGTGTTCGCAAGGACAATGGAAATGGTGTTGTCTCACCTCCTAGGTGACGCATGCAGAGTCTTCTTGGACGATGTCTTAATACTTGGGGAAACATTAAAAGAACATTTTGGTAACTTAGAAAAGGTTTTCCAATCTTTTAGAAAGAATAAGATGAAGATCAAACTTGCTAAATGTAAGTTTCTCCGAAACAGCCTCCTTTTTCTGGGTTTTAAAATTTCCCAAGACGGAATCTCACCTGACCCCATAAAACTCCAGACTCTTACTACATTCAAACCTCCTACTAACGTAGCAGAAACCAGATCTTTGCTTGGTTTCCTGAACTACTTTAATCACTTGATAGACTCCTACTCCGTCCTTGCCAAACCTATAACAAAATTGCTACAAAAGAATGCAACATTTTTCTGGGGACCGGAGCAACAAAGAGCTTTCCTTATCTTAAAAGATAAGTTGTTACTCCAACCCCAATTAAGATTCCCGGATTACTCCAAGGAATTTTATATCAACACTGATGCCTCTAACCTAGGGCTCGGTGCTGTCCTATACCAATTAGACGAGAATGGCAAAGAAAAGCCATTATCCTTCATCTCCAGAGCACTAAACAAATCCGAAGCTAACTATAAAACTATCGAACAAGAAGCATTGGCCATAGTCTTTGCTTTGCAAAAGTTCAAAAATACGGTATTCGGTTATCCGCTTACAATTATCACGGATAACCAACCGTTGATTCACCTCATACGTCATAAACAACTTACAGGACGTTTAGAAAGATGGAACTTATTCATAGCGCATTTTAATCCAACAATTATTTACAAACAAGGCAAACTAAATATTATTCCGGACTATTTAAGTAGAAATCCTCCTCCTCCTTGTTCTTATTCTTTTGCACAAAATACCGTACTCCTTACTGGAACTATCCCTTTGACTAAAGAAAATATTGTAAATGAACAAAAGACATGTAAACGCCTTAAAACCCTCTATGAATATGCAAAACCCATCATCTCTCATAACAAACCTCTTTCCGAACAAGACACTCTTGCTGACACTTACCCCCATGTTCTAATCGATGACATTTTGCATTATGCAACACAGTCTGGACGTTTCCTTATCCAAGTACCAGACACATTAATCCACTCAGTCATAGAACACTCCCATGCCTCCTTAGCAGCGGGACACTGCGGAACGCAGAGAACCGAATTTAGAATTCGAGAACGTTACATTTTCCCCAAACTCCATACACTTACTAATGATTATTGTACTACATGTCCTTCCTGCCAAAACATTAAAGGTAATACCCCCAAAAACGCCCCCATAAAAGCATACCCCCTCCCCTATGAACCTTTTTCCAGAGTCCACCTAGACATTTTAGGACCTTTACCACAATGCAAAATTACACAATGTAAATATATCCTTTGCATGAAAGACTCTCTTACTAGGTATGTTGAACTTGTCCCCCTAAAACAACATACTACCAAAGACATTGCACAGGCTATCCTAGAGAGGATAATCTGTCGCCATTCTACTCCAGAGGTAATTATTTCCGATCGGGCACCGGAGCTGACCTCCCAACTTTTTAAAGAGATATGTGCCCAATGGCGAATTAAGGCAGTTAACATAGTTGTGCGACACGCCCAGAGTAATGCATTGGTTGAAAAAGAAAATCATAAGATAAGCAATTATCTACGACACTATGTCAACACCAATCATAATGACTGGGGTCAATACATTCCATTCACACAAACTGCCATAAATTCAACTTACCATTCCGCCATCGGTACCTCCCCACACTTCCTCCTTTACACTTACAATAAACGCCTTCCTTGGGACCTTCCAAACTATTCCTCCCCTTTTACTTCTACACAACCACCCCGTAAGTACATAAATGATTATGTTGACGAAATAGCCGAGCGAGCCCACTTAATTAGAGACCAAGCTCGTGAACATTTACAAGCAGAAACAGAAAAACAAATCCTAAAACAACTACCAAAATCTTGTACTATCCAAATGAAAATAGGCGATTTAGTTCACATCTTGAACGTCCTAAAGCCTAAACAAACCCCCAAACTTGCCCAAAAATGGACAGGCCCCTATAGAATCCTACAGTTTGTTCCTTATAACAAACTGTTACTCCAATGTTTAAATTCCTCAAAATCTTTTATTGTCCACAGGGATAATGTAAAAATATCTAAAGTTACAAATAATTTCCAACCCCTTCCCCAACAACAACCCCACGGCGACCTACATACAAAAACAAGACCTCCTCCAAAACAAATTCAACAAATTACAATACCCCAACAACCCATACGAAACATACCACATACCATATACGCTCCACCAAACACAATATTCCCAACACAAACCCAACAACGACCACAAAGTCAACCACCGACTACACCAACAACTCCTTTACACATTCCTTCCTTACACCGACAAAATTTACAACAAAGACAGTTATTCCCACATGAAGAAACTGCATCACCAGAACAAATTTCTCCAACACCATACAGACCTCCTTTGTTACAAAGACAACAAATACCACCGGAAGAACCCACTTCCCATGAAGCATCCTCCCATGCACATATAAAATCACCTATGAAAAATTTCCAAATCTTACCTTCCCCTCCAAAATTACAACCTTTACAAAGACTTACATCACCACCACCACCCCTCCTTCCTAGATTTTCCTTAGACGAACCTCCAACCTTACCCCCTAGAGCTCCTTCTCAAGAAACAATCCAACCACAACCCCCTACTTTAGCAGAAATATCTCCCCCCACCCCTCCAGACACCAGGGTGAATGATCCATCCTACAGACCTTCCTTAACATTCCGAAATCCTGACATACCACACCCCATGCAATTACGAAACAGACAACAACCTGCTACTATTATGAGAGGACAAAGAGAATTTATTTTACCTCCTAAACAAACTTTTCCTGCAGGTAGAGGTCATCCACCTCCAAGACCTCCCCCACCAACTTAAAAATTTTCTTTCCTTTTTCTCCCCCAGGGGAACATCACATATTTGTAAACATATGTGAAAAATAATAACATCTTTGAAACAAACACCATCAAAGACATTATTTTCAAGAAACTATCTCCAACATTTCTAAAGATGTAAATTAAAAATTAAAACCAGAAAATTTTTAAAGGCAAAGAAACATTAATTAAAAACTTTATGAACTAGTTAAATTATATCTTAAACATTAACAACATAATCAAATTTAATACTTTTCATTTGTTTAATAACTTAAATATTAACAACTTAATCAAATTCAATTTTAATTTTTCTATTATATCTTAAATATTAACAACATAATCAAATTTAATATTTTTCATTTATTTAATAACTTAAATAGTAACAACATAATCAAGTCCAATATTTTTCATTTATTTTATAACTTAAATACTAACAACATAATCACCCCAAAAAGAAATTTATCATAACATAACCTTTGAAAATACATTTCCAAATCTCAATTCTCACATCCATTCTACACATTAAAGCAACTCTAACGATTTATCCAAATTTAGAATCCATTGACACCTATTAAAGAACATTTTTTTAAGACCGTTTCTTTTCTTTTTTTCTCCCGAGCCGGGTCTATTTCCTACTTAGAAATTACCAATCTAATCAAAATAAAATATATTTTAATTAGATTTCTATAAAATGTTCTTTACTCTTAATTTTTCATTAAAATCTGGATTTGCCATTACATTTTACCCCCTCTTCCCAAACCACGTGTTTATATGGAATCATATAGCAATCAATTCCAATAGTTTTTTTTCTTCTACCTTCTCTTAATTAAAATTCTTAAAAATACTGCAGTAAATAATGCTAAAGCAATTTTATGGAAATATTGATAAAGAAATAATAGAGAAAAACAAAATTAAAATTTGATAAACTCAGTCTTGAATCCGAGAAAGCCATTTTGGGTATAAGGCTTTCCAGCAAACTTTAAAAAAAAAAAACATAAATAAAATCAATTTCATTAATAACGATGTTTATAATGCACAATCTTAATTGACAAAACTTTTCACTAATTTAATTTCGATATTTTAAATTACTACATTTACAGTTTTAAAGGAATTAGAAAAATTACTAATAATCTTTTTTTTATGGCTGGCTTCGGAGATTTCTGTCCAAGCCAACATTTCCTTCTTAGCAAATTAGTTTTTTTTTTCACTAGTAAATCAATTTTTACTTTTCCAGCGTAAATCATATATCATTTTGTTTGTCTCTTTATTACGGACATTTTGAGATTAATATTTCAACTTTTCTTCAAGTTTTTCTTGATCTTCAAAGAATACACGAAGTAAGGCTTTTCATTATCTAGATAATGCATTTTCAGCCAGCAGTTATCTTGGTTTGACTTTTTCACAAGTCATGTTCCAATAATTATAAAACAAAAATGTTACAACTGTTTCGAATTAAAATCTTTTTGAAATAACAATAAACGTTTATTTTTTTTAATGGATTTAACTTTGAACCAAGTACACAATATTTTTTTATCAATTTTTATCGCTTATCAATTTCTAATTAATTTAAAAAGAATTTAACTCTGAGCATTTAGACGAAATTCAAACCTTTAACGAGTCGTCAATCGCCCGAATATAATACGGCAGTTGGCGTCTGGGAGAAACGTGAAAAGGCTGTTTTAGTTTTGTGTACTGATTTTTTTTTTTGAAAAAAGTGATAACTAATCTACACATAAGATTCTTTTTGTTTTTGCGTTTTTTTTTGTGCCAGTGCTTATAAATATTTGTCGCGTACCGTACCTTAATATTTAAACCGAAGTTTAATTTTGGTAAGAAATTTTTATTTTTAATTTGCTCTTATTTTGCATGAGTAATAAGAACACGCGCATGCGCTTCTTAGACCTGATCTAGGTAGAAATAAGCATGCATTTTAATCATAAAAAAAAAAAAAAAATTAATTTTAAATCATCATAATAAGAGTTATAATAATAATAATAATAATAATATTTATATAAAAAATATAATAATAATAATAATAATTATAATAATACCACACACACACACACACACACACACACACACACACACACAATAATAATAATAATAATAATAATAATCATAATAATCATAATAATGATTATAACAGTAATGGTAATAATATTTATATTAAAAATATTAATAAAGATAATAATAATAATATTACTTATAAAAATATTTTTTTTAATAATTATAATAAGAAAATAATTATAATAATAATGGTAATAAGAAATAATATTAATTATAAAAATATTTTTAATAATAATTATAATAATAACTACATAAATAATTTTTAATAAAAATAATATTTATATTAAAATTAAGATTAAAAAAAATATTAACAATAATAATTTTAATAATAATAATTATAATAATAATCATAAGAATAATAATTTTGATTTTTTTAATAATTCTAATACTAATAAATAATTATATATATATAATTATAAAAATATTAATTAAAATAATCATATAGATAATTATAATAATTATATAAATAATTATAATAATAATAATAAAAAAAAATTTAATTATAAAATTCAATTTTTTTTATAATAATAATAAAAATAATAATAAATAATTTTTGAAAATCATTTTAATAAATAATTATAATAATAGAATAATAATTTTGATTTTTTTTAATAATTTTAAAAATAATAAATAATTATATATATGATTGTAAAAATATTAATTGAAATAATCATATAGATAATTATAATAATAATAATAATTATATAAATAATTATAATAATAATAATAATAATAAAAAAAAATTAATTATAAACTTCAATTTTTTTATAATAATAATAAAACTAATAATAAATAATTTTTGAAAATCATTTTAATAAATAATTATTATAACAAATTTTTTTTTTTAATTTTTCACGCATCTTACGTTTGCGAATCTCGGATAAAATTTAAAAGCAGTAGTGAGCCTAATTTTATTGTATATTTATTTTAAGCTGCCCTGTAGAATTTGTTGTGCTCATTTTTATATTAGTTTTCATTTTAATTGCATGGTAGATCTGACCCTAATTTTATTGTATATTTATTTTAAGCTGCCCTGTAGAATTTGTTGTGCTCATTTTTATATTAGTTTTCATTTTAAAATGCATGGTAGATCTGACCCTAATTTTATTGTATATTTATTTTAAGCTGCCCTGTAAAATTTGTTGTGCTCATTTTATATTAGTTTTCATTTTAAAATGCATGGTAGATCTGACCCTAATTTTATTGCATCTTATATTTCTTCGTATTCATTAACTTTCACCTACCTTTATCGTTTTTTGGGAAATGTTTTGATTTATGTTCTGTTTTTTTTATTATATTAATTTTTCAATTTTTTTAATGTTTCATAATTTTGGGGATACATGATGTATTTATTATTAACTTTTTTTTTTCCACGCTTTGAGATAAAATACTTATGTATTTTTTTTCTCATTTACCCCCAGGCGTGGTGTAGTGGGATATAATTATTTCTTCTGTGATTGATGCGTATTAAAACCGTGATTGTTTACAAGAGCTTTTAAATCTTAATCCTACAAAAAGATAGGAGAATATATATATATATATATATATATATATATATATATATATATATAATATATATATATATATATATATATATATATATATATATATATATATATATATATAAATAGTTATTTTCAAAATATATATATATATATATATATATATATATATATATATATATATATATATATATCGTTATATATATAGATATATATATATATATATATATATATATATATATATATATATATATATATATATATATATATCTTCTTCTTCTTCTTCTTCTTCTTCTTCTTCTTCCAAGACTGGAGTAAGGTGCGTGACAAGCATCGGAAAAGAAAAGCAGAAGAATATGACAAAAGTCGAAAAGAAAGCCCAGCCTACCACCCCCTCTGTACCATTAATTAGTAACAACTCGTCGCAGTGAAAACCCACCCTAGAGCTTCATGGGACCGCGACGGATCCTCACTATGGTAAATCGTCAAGTGTAGGGTTCATCCCCTGGCCCAGGTGGGCCACAACCATACCCCCTTACAACACCCCGCCATTCTCTACTATCATGCACCTTTCTTCTCTCTGCAAACTCACATTTCTCTCCTGCAAACATCCTTTACTGACTCAATCGACTTTTTCTTCGGTCCCCAGCAGGTCGGTTCCCAACACACTCACCTCTATATACTATCTCCTTAACCAACTGACTATCATTTATCCTTTCCACATGACCAAACCATCTCAACATACTTTCATTTATTCTCTCGTTACCCCTTTCTTCACACCACACATCTCTCTAATACGTTCATTCCTCATTTTATCAATTCTTCTCACACCTAGCACGCCCCTAAGATTGTCCATCTGAACACATTGAACTTTAGATCTATACTTCTTATTCCAGACCATAGTCTCACTACTAAAAACACTGGTAACAACATACTCCTCATGCAAGACCCTAGCGCACTAAAGACTTAGTCCTTTTTACATTCACCAACAATTTAATTGCACCTCAGCCACCTTCCTGCCACTCACAACTTCTCTCCTACTACACTCTGCATCATCCGTTCCCTTCTCATCCAACACTATACCCTAAATATTTAAACTCAGACACTTGTTCCAGCTGCTCACCATCTAACATAACTTCACACTGAGGACTGTCCTCACTCACAACCATAACCTTACTCTTATCCACGTTTACTTTCAAGCCTCTTCTTTTACACCACCGTGTGCCAAATTTCTCTATCAATCCTCTCAAACTCTCTTCTCAGATTCACCACACAGAACCAAATCATTCGCGCTTATAATAGGTAGGGCACCTCCACTCATCTCCCCATTCTCCATCATTCTACCTCATTTCCTGCCACCCCCCACTCCTAATTTTTTTTCTATAACCCCATTCATATGCTGAATAACCAAGGAGACATAACCACAACCCCAAGTCTCACTTCGCTATTAATACTAAACCAATCACCTTTGACAATATTTATTCTTACACACGCCTCAATATCATCATACATACTTTGATTCCATTCAGAAGCCTACCACCAACAATTCATATATCACTAACACCTGTCGTAGAGCTTCCCTATTAACCCTTTTACTATACGCCTGTTGCAAATCCATAAAACCTAAATACAATTTATTCTTCTTCTCCCTCATTTTCTCAATCATTTGTTTCAAATGTAAAGATGATTTGATCCACACAACCCTACCACTCCTAAACGCCCCTTGTTCTTCACCAATCAGCCCCTTCAGTCACTGACGCACCCTGACCAAAATACCAGCATACCTTCCCACAACACTCACACACACACTGTTATTCCCTATAATTTCTACAGTTCCCCTTATCTCCCTTACCCTTATATAAGGGTACTATTACAGCTCTCCTCCAATCCCTTGGAACTATACCCTCCATAAACGCTCTAACAACTTCCAAAACCAATCAATCACCATCTCGTCTCCATTCTTGATCATTTCACTCACCAGTAATTTCATTCATACCTGCAGATTTACCATTTACCATTCTTCAACTTCTCACTCTACCCATTACCTCCCCTCCTGCTGGGTCAACCCTCTTTTAATTCTTACACTATCAAACCCACACACATTCACTATCACCTCTTCATTACTGCCAATATTATGCAGATTTTCGAAGTGTTCTTCCACACTCCCCTCACATCCATTTCATCAGTTACAAAAGCACCATCCCTATTCATTATTCTAAGCAGGTTCCCCTATTCTCATTCTTAACCTTTCACGCTTCCTTCCAGAAGAGCTTCCTATTCCCTTGTAAGTCCCCATTCATCCTCCTTCCAAACTGTTCATTTACCTCTTGTTTTCTCCTACGTATGCACCTTTTAGTATTTCTTTTTTCCTCTTTATATAATTCCAAGCATCTTTCTTTTGAAACTTCATCATTTGCTTTTAGTACATTCAACCACGCTTCTTTTTTACTTTTAACCGCTTGTATCATCACCTCTTCATTCCACCACTCACTGTTAACATTCTTACTTCCTACTTTAGCACATCCACATACTTCTTTGCACTGCTAACAATTGCTTCCTTCATATATATATATATATTATATATAGTTAGTATATATATTTATTATTTATATATATAAAAAAAATATATATATATATATATATATATATATATATATATATATATATATATATATATATATATATATATATATATATATATATATATTTATATGAATAGCCTGAGGACTAAATTTCAACTTGATTCCCTTTTTTAATATAGCGATCAGTGGCAACTGTTATTCTCTGAGTCAAAAAAAAAATTCCGTTTTCAGCAGAGCTAGGTGAACTCCTATATATGCCTGCCGACTCCTAGTAGCAGTCGTTTTGTAAAAAAAAAATCCAATATATATAT
>JABUQX010145138.1:15000-30000 GCA_015478945.1 Trachelipus rathkii | reverse complement strand
CTAGTATATAAGTATATAAATACACAAAAACAACCACGCGATATATATACTATATGAGTATATATAAGATATATGAGCAGTTATATATATATATATATGATATATATATATATATATATGGTAATTATATATATATGAAAACATAAATATATGAGAAATAGTATATATATATATATATGGTTATTGTTGTTAAGTTGAGAGCATATGTTATATATATATACATATATATATATATATATATATTTGGGTTTCATCACAGAATTGATTTATATATTGCCTAGTTATTAAAGTAATAATATAATTAATTAAAGTTATAGATAAGGGGGTAATAGCTATTCAGTCTATAAAATCAATTTAAATTATTTATTATATATGGTACCTTTAAGGAGTTTTATATTGTTTTTGGAAGTTTAATTATTAAAAACAATAAGTCTTAGACTAAAAGTATAATTAGTTATAAACTTAAAATAAAAATTAAATTTTTATTATAACCAATAAGAATTCTTAATAAGTAAACTATATTTTCATTTTTTAAAAAGGTGCGGAACAAAAGAGCGGAAACTTTTTTTGATCCGCACGTGCATGTCCGCTAATTTCCTGACGACTCCGCACCTCCGCTAGTCCGCACCTATTCTGGTAGTCCGCTCGAGCGGACGAGCGGACTAGCGGACTAAAGAGCGGAAGTGCCCACCTCTGATATATATATATATATATATATATATATATATATATATATATATATATATATATATATATATATATATATATATATATATATATATATATATATATGCACCTCGTTCGTCACCATCAACCACTCAGTCACTCGAAACACTCTTTCAACCAAAATACCATCATATATCTTCTTAACAACACTCAATAAATTAATTACCATCATCATCTTTACCCTTATACCATTGCTCTCCTTCAGTCCTCCGAAACTACATCTTCCACAAGCAATTTGTTAAAAAACTTGCATATCCAATAAATAACATTTTCATATCCATTCTAAATCATTTCACAAGTAACTCCATCTATTACCTTCTGATTTACCATTTTTCAATTTTCTCACTCTGCCTATTAAATCGTCCCTATTAATTTACCCCATACCCGAAAATACCTAATTCTTCTTACAACACCAAACCCACTCACATTCACTATCGTCACTACCAATGTTACGCAGATTTTCGAAATAATCCCTCCACACTCACCTCACGTTCATCTCATTAGTTATGAAAGAACGATTCCTATTCATTATTCATTATTATCTTAATTAAGTTTTCGCACTTACTTCCGGAACAGCTTATTATTACCCTGCAAGTTTCCATCCATCCCCCTTCAAACTGTTCCTTTGCCTTTATAATATATATATATATATATATTTTATTTTTATTTTTTATTTTATACCAATATATATATATATATATATATATATATATATATATATATATATATATATATATATATTGTAATGCAGTGGTACGTGAAATGTATAACATGACTTTCATTTATGTATTTTTAAGGTAAAGGCTATGTATTGTCATTGCAATACTATTTTTTTTGTTATATATTGAATGTACGCTGCAAAGGCTCAGTTGAAAATAGTGTAAATATGTTTGTATTTTTAAGTGTAAATAATAGCCAATGAAAACTCGTTTTTTAAAGCTTAATTTTGAAATCTAAGTTAGCCATTATTGACAAAAGCTTTATTAATGTTGATTTGATTATTATTAATTATTATTATTATTATTATTATTATTATTATTATTATTATTATTATTATTAATATTTTTAAAGCATTTGTAAGGATACTACGTCTTAATAAATATTTATAAATGATTTTTATATATATATATATATATATATATATATATATATATATATATATATATATATATATATATATATATATATATATATATATATATATTTAGTTAGTTGAATAAATGTATTTTATAAGGTGAGGAAGTGCAATATCTTCAATGTTGTTAGTCTTTCATATTTTTGTTTTTCAACGAAAATTGATATTTCTTGAGAAGGTGTGTAATTTTACAAGAAATACCAATCTTACGTACTTACTAAATATCTGGTATATATTTATCTTCATAAATTAATTGATAAATGGATACATCATTGTAATTATTGTTTTAAAAGTTATGATTGGTTAATAAAGCGTAAGCTATGCTACTGGAAGTTATATAAATAGTAAAATTATGAATATTTGTTATCTTTTGCTTTTGTTGTTGCCCATCTGAGGTGTATATTTTAGTTGGTAGCCGTTGACGCCTTATATCCGATCAATTTTATGTTTGTCAGTGTCTGTATATTTTGTGTCCAATTAGTGATTATTTTATTATTTGTTTTTACAAAGTAAATGTATTATATGTTTAAAATATAATATTGTGGTAATTTCAATGTGGAAAGTTTTGCTAATTATTTTGTAGTAAAGATAAAGGTATTTTAAGAAGTGTTTTCAAATTAATTTGTGTTTATATTTTGTGAATATTTTATGCATTTTGATCTCAAAGTGTCGTCTGCAAATAATTTTGCAAGGTGCATTATGTCCGATTGTTGCTAGGTATAACTGGCAGGTAAGCTCTTGTATTACTGACATTTGTTTTGAAGTGTTGCAAATATTATTTTGTGCTAATAAATATAAAACGTTTAACAGTTTGATATTTATTGATTTTTAATATATGGTTAAATTGTCAAAGTCACTGTTTTCTTGTTTAATTAAAAGATTTGTTTAATTCACTAGTAGGCAACTCTTTGCATTGTCGTGACAGCTGTGTTTATAAGTCAGCTGTTCTTGTAGTAAATTTTGTGCACACTTATAAATCGACATACTTATGTAAATGCTAAAATCATTTAATTTTCAAGTAGAGATTTTGTATTTCTTATTTAAACGACCAGTCTATATGTTTTTATTAATATAGTTTACATATTTATATCCATTTTTGCGCATAGATGTGTATGTATTTTATAGATACATATTTATGTTCAAGGATCTATATAAATTTAAAGATAAAGTATTTTGTATTCTTTAATTGATTAACAGTATAAAATATAGCATTGGTATAGTACTGTGATTCTATATATTCTATGCGCATGTATGTGGATACCTAATGACATCTAACTACATGTTCATGAATTTATAAAATCAAATTTCATAAGAACAGTACATTTTTTTATTTTTTTTTAAATATAATTGGTATTTAGTGTTGTGGTTCTATATATTCTATGCGCATGTATGTAGATACCTAATGACATCTAACTACATGTTCATGAATTTATAAAACCTAGTCTTGTAAGTACAGCACGCTTTTATTTATTTTTTTTTTATTAAAATATTTTCTAAAATTATTCCCGTAGTTTCTTTGAGTGTTTCCAAACGTATTTTACTTTCTTATTTATTTGAATTTTTTAAGTAGTAAATATTCTAAGTCTTAAAGACATTGGTTTCATGATCAGAACATTGATCATTAAACAGGTGAGTTCATTGATAAGAAATAATATTGACTGAACGGTTTTCATATAAGGTAAACGAACTCGGTCAAACCGTTGTTCCACTTGAAGGGTCTCTAAAAGGATAAGTTGGTGAGTTTTAAGTATAGAGTTGCACTGCAATATTGCACAGGCCGATAGCTCATTCAACAGGAGGCCTGGATACTGTTACAATACAGGTTTGAGAATCTAAAAGGTGTTAGTTGATTGGATTGTCACGGGGGCCTGGCCAAAGGATTTGTTTATCAGTTTGAAGAGTAAGTTTTGACATAGAATTTATTATCTTTCAACCAATCGCATTACATTATTAAATGGGAATGCCTGTCCGGAATCTTATTTATTAGATGAGTATACCTGTTCGGGAATACATTATTAAATGGGTATTCCTGTCTCGGGATCTTATTTTATAACCCTTCAGTCAGTATTTCATTATCAATGAACAGCTTGTAGTGAATTCATTTTGCTATTTGTTGAATATTTGAGCGCAGGATCATTCGTTTGTAATTTTGCTAAGACCTGTGCCAGAACTAGTGTTCAAGTGTCGCAACAAATATCCCAATTGGTGATATATGATATATGTTGATATTGTGTTTTTTTTTTAACTGTCAATACAGTCATTCGTACGATTTGTTTTATTGAAGTTGAACATATATCATTTTTTTTTTATATTGGTGAAATAGCAATTTTGTTATTACAACAATATTAGTCGTTTGGAAACAGGAACACTGGAATAATTTTGGTAATATATATATTTTATGCTTTTATAAATATATATATATATATATATATATTAAAAAAATATATATATATATATATTTGTTATTATCGGTTAGATAGGGCGTAAAATTTTTCAAAGTTGAGCGAAGCAAAATAGTGGTTTCGAAAATTCTCGATTTCCACTTAGTTTGTGTTCTCGAGGGAAAACACTGCTTTCCCGCAAGATTTTGCAAAATTTTACGATAGTTTATGTAAACTAGTATATATATATATATATATATATAAATTATTAAAATAGTTTATATATATATATATATATATATATATATATATATATATATATATATATATATATATATATATATATATATATATATATATATATACATTGGTATTTTTGCGATTTGTAATTGGTTTTCATGCGTCTATCAGTGTGAGCCAAATTTCAAAATTTTGGTAGAAAACGTGATTCGTGATTCGTGTGTCAAAAAGTGACTTTGTTTACGAACGGTATTTTATAATTTGTTTAGGATACAACAATTATAAAAATGGCTTCTTCTAATTCCGAGTTTATTGAAATGTGCAAATCCGCTGGTTTTTCGGGTAAGGAACTCGCTGCCGCACTAAAAGATAAGGTAGCTGCTGATTTGGAGGAAAAGAAGGTAGCTGCTGCTTTAGAGGAGAAAAAGTTAGCGCTTGAGGCAGAAGAGCGAAGGGAGAAAGCTAAGCTTGAAGATGAAAGGGAGAAAGCTAAGCTTGAAGCTGAAGCTGGAGTAGAGAAAGCCAAAATCGAAGCTGAAGCTCAAAGAGTGAAATTAGAGGCAGAAAAAGATGCAAGAGAAACGGAAGAAAGAATGCTACAGATGAAGCTTGATGCTGAAGATAAACAGCGTCAGCATGACGCAGCAATAGCATCACAGAACACACAGAGCAGTCACAGCAATTCCTACGCTAGCAAATACCCAAAGTTGAAGCTTCCATTCTTCGATGAGCGGAAAAATGACATCGAAGAATACCTATTAATGTTTGAAAAACAGGCAGAAGCGAACGACATCCCTATGGAAAAGCGAGCGTTGGTTTTAGGGAGTTTTCTTACAAGTAAAGCGGTCGGTGTATTCAACAATATGACTGTTGAAGAGTTGAAGAACTATGAAAGTTTAAAGAGAGCATTATTGGAAAGGTACGGGCTTACTGAAAGTGGGTACTGTGCCAAATACAAGACCATGAGTCCGACAGAAGATGATAACCCTAGGGTGTATCTACAGAAAATAATCGAAGCTCTTAAGAAATGGATATCCGCAGCAAATGTAACAATGACACCAGATGACCTTATTGAGTTTTTCTCAGTCGATAAGTACCTAAACACTGTTCCAAAAGAACTCGCAACTTACCTAAGGGAAACGAAAAAGAAAATACCAGAAGAGATAATAACTTGTTCAGAAGGTTATATGGAAGCACATCGTATAAAGTTCGTATCAAATAGTCACACGCGAAATCACAATCACGCAGACAAAGGTCACAATAGCAACAATAATTTTAGATCGAAAGGCGGGGGTTACTCGACGAATAGTAACCATAAAAACGGCAACCAACATACATCTAGAGCAACCAACAATGAAAGCAGGATCGGAAGTGGGAGTGGCGACAGACAGGGTCATCGTCGCAGTAGCAGTGAGCCAAGGGAGGTCATCACGTGCTTTAAGTGTCAGAGGAGAGGGCATCTCGCAAGAGATTGTAGAGTCCCTCCTTATTTCAACACCAGTGGTAGAGGACAAAGCAGTTCAGGAAAACAGAAGGAAGAAACAAAGAGCACGGGAGCATCCGGAGTGTTTGATAGCGGCAAGAAAGTCCTGAGTAGTTCGGGTGAAGAGCCGTGTCTCCTGAATGAAGAAGTGAAGGTGGAATATGACGAAATGTCGCACCTACCTGTGACGTATGGGATGGTAAACGGCTACCAAGTCAAAACCCTCCGTGATACTGGTTGTAATATGGTGGTGGTACGGGATAAGTTCGTACCAAAGAGATGTTATGTGGGAGATAACATGAAGATAAGATTGTTGGACGGTACGGTGATTGAAGCTCCTCTCGCAAACATCGATGTGGATACCCCTTATTACGTGGGTAGAACAACAGCAGCAGTGCTGCCAGAAGTTGTATATGATTTGGTCATTGGGAACGTCAAAGGCGCATTGCCACTGACCCAGCCTGACCTCGCATGGGAGTCGACCGCGTGTCGAGGGCCTCGTAAAGTAGAGGTCGAGCATAACAGTAGAAGTATGCTGGTCCCCATCGCTGAGCACGCTGAAGAAGATTCACAAGAAGAATCTGACCAAATAAATCATAATTTTGGAATGGCGAGTTTGGAGAGGGAAGATTTTTACAGAGGGAAACCGTCAGTGCCACAATCCTTAGACGTCAGTAATAAAGATGTCAAGACAACCGCGGAGCCGTCACTGAATGTGATGAGAGGGTCCCAGCGTTCGTTTAAAGATGAAAGCGTTACAGGAGAAGAAGATAACGTCCCTACACAGCCACTAAGAGATGTTGAAAATGACACAGGAATAACAGATGTCCAAGAGACATCAGTGGAAGAAAGTACACAGTGGTCTGATGAAACAGATCGTACTTACGAAGATGGTGAGATATTGAGAGGTGATGCAGTCGATCGCATACAAAGTTCTGAAGAAAAGAATGTTGTAGCTGTGGGTGAAGGGGAAATAACCCATGGTGAAGAAGAAGCTGTACCTCTAAAGAACATAACTGTACAGAAAGTTATAGAAGGGTGCGGCGAGAGTATTAATGAAATGGAAGATACGATGTTTCGAAGAGAGGAAGTTAAAGAGTGTGGTATAAAGGAAGTTTATGATGGAATGCCAAGACGCAGAGAGAAGTCAGAGAGTCATACTCAGCAATACTGCTGGGACAGGGAGAATTTATTGCGTCGAGGATTAAAAGATGGGAATAGAGAGAGAACAAAGTTCATTGAACTGTCTGAAAGTATGATAAAATCATTGTGCCAAAATACTTTGGAAGAGGGAGAGAAGTGGAGAGACTGCCATAAAGAAATGGTACAGTCGGTTGATGATGCAAAATGGCACAATGAATGGTGTGAAGATAAGCTGGTAAGAGAAGACATCGGAAATGTGGAAAACGTGTGGATAGTAAAGAGAGATATGTGCGGAGAGGATGATAGAACATACTTCGGGATGATTAAAGAAGGAATTTCAGGAAAGGAGAATGGAAGTAAAAATGGTTGTGAAATTGTGAAGTATGATGATGATGAAAAGACACATGTGAAGGATCATCATGTGCTGGAATTATTATTCGCAAGGGAGATGATAGGAGTTAACAGGAAGGGTGAAAAGTGTCGGAAAAGACACAGAAAGTCAAAGAAATGTGTGATATTATGGAGAAAGTTCAAGAGAAAGGGAGATGACGAAGAAAGAAGAAGATGTAGGTCTGGAGGAAAGGGTGTGAAGAAAACACTGATGATTGTGTACAGAAGTGAGATGCCGATAATTGTGGTCATTGTAATAATAATGGATGAGAGAAATGAAGCCGACTATTTTGTCGAATATAGTTTCAAATATTCTGTGACCTGGCGCGAACACCCGAATACTCGTAAGACTGTTTCTACAAAGACTTCAGTAGGTTGTATGCCGAAGACACAATGGGTTCATCGTCAGAAGTCTCTGCCGAAGAAGAAGCACTTTGTAAATGAAACCCATGTTTTAAATATCATGTACATAAAAGCAAAATGTACCAATTTGCTTCATAATGAGGGGCCAAAGATGTAATGCAGTGGTACGTGAAATGTATAACATGACTTTCATTTATGTATTTTTAAGGTAAAGGCTATGTATTGTCATTGCAATACTATTTTTTTTGTTATATATTGAATGTACGCTGCAAAGGCTCAGTTGAAAATAGTGTAAATATGTTTGTATTTTATAAATAATAGCCAATGAAAACTCGTTTTTTAAAGCTTAATTTTGAAATCTAAGTTATCATTGGCCATTATTGACAAAAGCTTTATTAATGTTGATTTGATTATTATTATTATTATTATTATTATTATTATTATTATTATTATTATTATTATTATTATTATTATTATTATTATTAATATTTTTAAAGCATTTGTAAGGATACTACGTCTTAATAAATATTTATAAATGATTTTATATATATATATATATATATATATATATATATATATATATATATATTATGTTATTATATATATATTTATATATATATATATATGTTATAAGTATATATATATATATATATATATATATATATATATATATATATATATATATATATTTAGTTAGTTGAATAAATGTATTTTATAAGGTGAGGAAGTGCAATATCTTCAATGTTGTTAGTCTTTCATATTTTTGTTTTTCAACGAAAATTGATATTTCTTGAGAAGGTGTGTAATTTTACAAGAAATACCAATCTTACGTACTTACTAAATATCTGGTATATATTTATCTTCATAAATTAATTGATAAATGGATACATCATTGTAATTATTGTTTTAAAAGTTATGATTGGTTAATAAAGCGTAAGCTAAGCTACTGGAAGTTATATAAATAGTAAAATTATGAATATTTGTTATCTTTTTGCTTTTGTTGTTGCCCATCTGAGGTGTATATTTTAGTTGGTAGCCGTTGACGCCTTATATCCGATCAATTTTATGTTTGTCAGTGTCTGTATATTTTGTGTCCAATTAGTGATTATTTTATTATTTGTTTTTACAAAGTAAATGTATTATATGTTTAAAATATAATATTGTGGTAATTTCAATGTGGAAAGTTTTGCTAATTATTTTGTAGTAAAGATAAAGGTATTTTAAGAAGTGTTTTCAAATTAATTTGTGTTTATATTTGGTGAATATTTTATGCATTTTGATCTCAAAGTGTCGTCTGCAAATAATTTTGCAAGGTGCATTATGTCCGATTGTTGCTAGGTATAACTGGCAGGTAAGCTCTTGTATTACTGACATTTGTTTTGAAGTGTTGCAAATATTATTTTGTGCTAATAAATATAAAACGTTTAACAGTTTGATATTTATTGATTTTTAATATATGGTTAAATTGTCAAAGTCACTGTTTTCTTGTTTAATTAAAAGATTTGTTTAATTCACTAGTAGGCAACTCTTTGCATTGTCGTGACAGCTGTGTTTATAAGTCAGCTGTTCTTGTAGTAAATTTTGTGCACACTTATAAATCGACATACTTATGTAAATGCTAAAATCATTTAATTTTCAAGTAGAGATTTTGTATTTCTTATTTAAACGACCAGTCTATATGTTTTTATTAATATAGTTTACATATTTATATCCATTTTTGCGCATAGATGTGTATGTATATTTTATAGATACATATTTATGTTCAAGGATCTATATAAATTTAAAGATAAAGTATTTTGTATTCTTTAATTGATTAACAGTATAAAATATAGCATTGGTATAGTACTGTGATTCTATATATTCTATGCGCATGTATGTGGATACCTAATGACATCTAACTACATGTTCATGAATTTATAAAATCGAATTTCATAAGAACAGTACATTTTTTTATTTTTTTTTAAATATAATTGGTATTTAGTGTTGTGGTTCTATATATTCTATGCGCATGTATGTAGATACCTAATGACATCTAACTACATGTTCATGAATTTATAAAACCTAGTCTTGTAAGTACAGCACGCTTTTATTTATTTTTTTTTATTAAAATATTTTCTAAAATTATTCCCGTAGTTTCCTTGAGTGTTTCCAAACGTATTTTACTTTCTTATTTATTTGAATTTTTAAGTAGTAAATATTCTAAGTCTTAAAGACATTGGTTTCATGATCAGAACATTGATCATTAAACAGGTGAGTTCATTGATAAGAAATAATATTGACTGAACGGTTTTCACATAAGGTAAACGAACTCGGTCAAACCGTTGTTCCACTTGAAGGGTCTCTAAAAGGATAAGTTGGTGAGTTTTAAGTATAGAGTTGCACTGCAATATTGCACAGGCCGATAGCTCATTCAACAGGAGGCCTGGATACTGTTACAATACAGGTTTGAGAATCTAAAAGGTGTTAGTTGATTGGATTGTCACGGGGGCCTGGCCAAAGGATTTGTTTATCAGTTTGAAGAGTAAGTTTTGACATAGAATTTATTATCTTTCAACCAATCGCATTACATTATTAAATGGGTATTCCTGTCTCGGGATTACAAGAGCAAAGAGAAAGAAAGAGCAGTTGCTATATATATGTGTATATATATATATATGTTATATATATATATATATATATATATATATATATATATATATATATAACTGGGAAATTCATTTTATGATCTTAAATTTATGAAACAGTAAAAGACACAAACTTTCTTTTTAATGGTTAATTTTCAAATATCATTTTATTAATATTAACAAAAAAGTAAAAGAAATTGATATATATTTTTTGAGCAAGCCTCACACCTGGGCCTTATAAAATGAGTAAGTTTAGGCAATTTATTTCAGTTTAAATTTGATTTATGTACCTAAAGTTTGTAAGTAAAATGTAAACGCTATGACACTGTTTTTTTTTAATTAACGAATACCGTAGGGTGGGATACACTTTGCCCCCAATGCACGGCAGACCGCCCGCGGACTACCGCGGGCTTCCGTCAACACCAGTGCCTAAAATTAAAATTAATGAAAGAAGGCAATCTTAGCTTAGGTAATAATTCTGAGATAGCATACTAACCATTCCGACACTAATTTTATTATTGACCCTGGTTTAATAGAGACCTATATATATATATATATATATATATAAATAAAATTTCTCTTAAAATATATATATATATATATATATATATATATATATATATATATATATATATATATATATATATATATATATATATATATATATATATATATATTTCAAAAGTCCCTAAGTGGGTTTGAACCCTTACCCTTTAGGATATTAAGCCAAGAGTGTTACCCCTTAACCACGATGAGCTAAAAGGAAACCTGCCAGGTTCCACTGAAAGCTTTGCATCCCAAGAGGAAGGAAGGCACAAGTCGTTACAACTCATAGATAGAAATTTTTCTCAAACCCACTTAAGGACTTTTGAAAAATACAAATAAAAGCACGATTTAAGTGCCAAATGTCTGTATACCTATTTAGCTCCCGAATAAAATTTACCCAAGTGTTACCTCTGACCCGAGTGTGGGCGGGGAGATCTGTCTGGAGGTTAGATGTCAAAGACATGCCTTCACTCCTCTTGGGAAGCAAAGCTTTCAGTGGAACTTAGCAGATTTCCTTTAGCTCATCGTGGTCAAATTGTAACACTCTTGGCTTAACATCCTAAAGTGTAAGGGTTCAAACACACTTAGGGACTTTTGAAAAATACAAATAAAAGCACGATTTAAGTGCCAAATGTCTGTATACCTACTTAGCTCCCGATTAAAATTTACCCAAGTGTTACCTTTGACCCGAGTGTGGACGGGGAGATCTGTCTGGAGGTTAGATGTCAATGACATGCCTTCACTCCTCTTGGGAAGCAAAGCTTTCAGTGGAACCTGGCAGATTTCCTTTTAGCTCATCGTGGTTAAGGGGTAACACTCTTGGCTTAACATCCTAAAGGGTAAGGGTTCAAACCCCCTTAGGGAATTTTGAAAAATACAGATAAAAGCACGATTTATATATATATATATATATATATATACATATAAGAAGAAGAAGAAGTTATTATTGTTAAGCATATATATATATATATATATATAATATATATATATAGTATATATATATATATATATATATATATATATATATATATATATTTATATACATGACTAAGTACCTCTAACCTAACCTAGCCTTGTGACAAGAAAAAACGTTTTTGTACTTACTGTGCAATGTTATTTTCAATATTTTTTCCTATTTAAAATTTCCTCTTATATTAAAGCACGGGTATGTTATTAAAGGTTTGTTTTCGCCTGATAGTTTATTTAGATATAATTTATATGTATTTACAGACTTACGTAAAATGATTTCAACTAGCTTTACTGACTTTCAAAATTCAAAAGACTGTTCCCAATTAACCATTATTTGGGCGCATTCGCGAACTTATTGCAAAGGCTCATCATTCACGCCATTATTGCAATTGGTGACTTTGAAAGGTGAATTTCCAACTTTACTTGGAAATTCACACCAGAACAACTCAATCACTTTTATTGTATATAATTTTAGAAAAATCTACAAGATTTTGTGCAATTTCAACTGATAGAGAAAACTTAAATTCAACAAAAGGAATATACTTTAATCAAAAATAATTAACATGTTAAATGCAAGTTTCATTTTTATATCACAAGGGTATACTGGCATTAGAATATATAAACTTTATCACCATTAAATTTTATAAATCATCTAGTTCACCACAATCATTATTTTACATAAAATAATGATTCACATTTTTTAAATTTTCACATTGTACTTGATTATTCTTATTTATGTAAACATTATTTACTATGGATAGGGGCTATGATATATTGGTTCTAGTTTGTTTCTGTCATAGTTTTGCTTTTTGAATAATACTAATTTCGCATCTTGCATACTCTTTGGCACATATATTTCAGAGTTCTTGAAAGAAAATTCTGGAGACAGAGTTAGTCGTAAGAATAATTTCAGATTTTCAGCGTAAGTCTTCATCAACATGGAGAAAGGGGACTCCAGTTGCTCCATTAAGGCTCCAGTGAGAGTTGAACTTGGGCCCATCATTAAGATGGCAGGGGTGATTCCTTCTGAGTTCAATGGGGCAGTTCGTAGACACAATAGCACAATTTGGAGAAGATCTAGCCAATAATACTTCACATCTTCCAACTCATCTGACAGCATGGCCCGCAAAGATCTCAACAATGTTCTATGTGAGTTCTCGATGAGGCCATTACTCTGTGGGGTATAGGCTGAGGTAAAGTTATGCCGGAATCCTAACTCCTCACATACACTCTTGAATAAGTCCGACGTAAACTGACCTCCACGTTCAGAAAAGTAAGTTTCCATAACTCCAGCTATAGGTAGAAATTCTCTAGTAATTACCTTTACTATGGTAGAGGTTTCTTTGTTTTTCAAAGGGAAGGCAAAGAGATAGCGAGATAACCTATCAATCAATGTTAAAAGGTACTTGTAGTTTTTGCATTGAGGCATTTTAAGAATGTCAATATGGACAACCTGAAATTTGGCCGATACTGGCCTATAAGATTCAAATGACCTCTGACATGCATCACAACTTTGTACAAATTGCTTTACATATTTTGGCATATTTTTCCATACAAAGTGTTTTCTAAGGGATGCCAGAGTTTTCTTAACACCAAAATGCCCTAAAGAGTGAGAATAAGAAATAACAGGAAGAATAAAGGATTCTGGAACAAAGACACATGGTGAAAGTGGATTAGATTCATCAACAACTAGGGAGACCAAGTCATTCTGATAATAGTAGAGTCTTTTTGTAAGCTTAAGACCAGTATTTTCTTGGTTATTTAAATATTTCTGAAGTTGTACATCAGTTTCTTGTGCTGCTTGCAGTTCTTTGTAGTCAATCTTGCACTGAAATAGCTTGAATACTTTATTGGCGGAAATATTGAAATTGATGCAAGTATATAACAGTCATCCTCTATTGAAGAATTCTGCTGGGGTAGAAAATCTGGTGAAACCAAGACTTCATCGCAGGATACTTCTGGAATGACTTCTGCTTCAGATATCTGATCTCCAAGTTGGAGAGAAGAGCTTGTTGCTGAAACTATATTCACATTTCCCGCAGATGTGGAAGGATTGGGCAAATTTGATAGCAATTCAACTAGTCTCTAAGCTGGATTTCTACTCAGAAAATCTGCAAGAATATTTTCTTCTGATTTAATATGATGTACAGTCAAATCATACTCAGACAAGAAAGTTAGGTATCGCTGCTCCCTTGCTAGCAAGTGATTAGCGTCAGTCTCCTTTTTAAGCGACTGTGTGACTGAAAGATTGTAACAAAACACATCTACCTTTCTACTTTTGATTATGTGCATAAATTTCTTAATTTCTTTAACTAAGGTAAGGAGTTGCTTGCAGTATGTACTGTAGCTATTTTCAATAGGATTAAACCGATAACTGTAAAATCCCAGCGGAGCTGTTTTTTCATTTTCTGTAAGTACTATTGCGACAGCCAAGGCTGTCTGACTAGTATCAATGAAAACGGATATTTGTGCATTATTAGAAGGAAGACCCAAAGGTACTGCATTTTTGAGGGGCAATTTGGTAATATTAAAGGATTCTTATGCTTCAGGATCCCATTTTACTCCAAGTTGAGAGTATGACCTACCTTTGAAGAAAGAAAGTAAAGAAGTAATAATTTCAGAAATACCAAGAAGAGAAGAGCAAAAGTAATTTAGACTACCAATAAAAGAATGCAGATCTTTAATAGACTTAGGTTTTGGGATATTCATATTATCTGTAGTTTCATCCTTCTTAGGGAGATGGAGCCTTTAGACATATAAAAACTTATATATGTAACCCTGGATTGTCAAATTTGGCACTTATCAGCACAAAGTCTCAAATTAAAAGCTTTAAACTTGTCCAATACCATTTATAGAGTCTTTATAGTTCATCATGAGTAACAGTAGCAATGAAAATATCGTCAATATATATATATATATATATATAGCAGCAGTTATATATATATATATATATATATATGTTTGTATATAAATATAAGAAAGTATAAATAAATATATTTA
>JABUQX010145137.1:17500-19723 GCA_015478945.1 Trachelipus rathkii | reverse complement strand
GCAAACCCGGGGACTACAGAATTGGTGACTACAACTTGTGAAGTGGAGGAGAAAAGAAATAACTCTCCCAGCACTCCTGCGACTCCGTGTATATATATATATATATATATATATATATATATATATATATATATATATATATATATATATATATATATATATATATATATATATATATATTTGTTTATAAGTGTATTTGTACATTGAACGCTCTCCTGTTTTAATTGTTTTTAACTTTTATGGATTTAATATTTGAAGAATTTGATCATCCTTTTAAAAGATAAGATATCCGTTTTAATTTTTAATTTTGAAACTTTTTAGTTATGTTAGATAGCAATAGTTAGTTTTTAGGATTGTGTAATACGTAGTTTAGATAGTACTAGGGTATATTTTTTTCTTAGTCTTTTTTAACTTAAGTTTTTAGTGTTTCTTTTTTTTTTTTTTTTTAAACGGGTTTTAACACAGCACCTACGTTTTTAGTCAATTATTATTTTAATTTATACATAACAGTTTTATGTTGAATAATTGTAATTTTTTTTTCGTAAATTTGTGAGGGTGTACGAGTGCGTGAGGGTTTTAAACTTATTAAATTTTTCATATTTTACATATTTATTATAAATACGGTTTTATCGTTTTAACATTTACGGTTTTTAGTGTGTGAATAATTTTAACCTGTTTTTTTTTTTTCTGTTTGTCTTTGTTGTTTTTGGTTTGGTGTGGTTGTGTGTGTGTGTGTGTGTAATGGCAGATTTGCGCAGGCGCGGGCTTTCTATAGACTTTACTAACATCCGCGGCTTAAACTCTAATTCTGCATCCGTGGAATACCACCTCTCTAACTCTAAACCTAACCTTTTGCTCTTGTCTGAGACACAGATGGCTAAGAATTCATCCTCTAACTCGTTTAATGTATCCAACTATAACTTATTTCATAATTTCCGTCTAAAGGGTGGAGTATGTGCCTATGTAAACATAAACACTCCTGTAACACGTCTCGAGAATCTCGAATCTCCTAACTTCGATGTTCTGTGGCTTAAAATCTTTCTTCCTTCTACTACAATAATCTTGTGCTTCTGCTACTGTTCTCCTAACAGAACAGATTTTCACGCCTTTTTTGAATATCTTACTACTTCTCACGAGACTGTTATATCTTCTCATCCAAATACTGAGGTCCTCTATTTAGGGATTTCAATGTACATAACACTGAATGGTTGGGGTCCTCTCATACTGATTTAGGTGGGGGGGGAGGAGGCCGAATCATTCAGCATTCTCAACGATCTGGAGCAACTAATTAAAGAACCCACACACATTCCGGATCGTCCTAACCAATTCTTGAACACACTTGACCTATGTTTCACTACTAGTCCTTCTCTCTTAAAATACACCACTTTCGCTCCTATCGGTAAATCTGACCACAACCTTATATCTCTTAATTTTAATACTTTCTCTCCAACAGCTCCATCCTGCCCTACTCGTTTTTCTGGCACTTTGATCGGGCCGATTGGGGGGCCTTGCGTTGCTTCTACGCTAGCTATAATTGGAATGACTGCTTTGTCTCTGGTGACACTTCGACTTCTGCCGATAGGTGGGAGCTGTAATCGTTGATGGGATGAGCAGGTTCATTCCTTCTTCGACTAAATCTTTCTCTCCTCATAATCCATGGTTCGATCGTGCTTGTTCTCTGGCCATTCAGGCTAGAGACAGTGCGTATCGGGAGTGGAAAAATTCTCGTTCTCCTATCACTCTTGCTAATTTTCATTCTGCTAGAAATCGTTGCAGACCCTTCGACGAGCAAAGCGGGCTTTCATCAAACGAAAGTGCGCTAACCTCCTTGGTTCTCCTACTGACAAATCTTTCTGGCCTCTTGCCAAAAACATCTCTAACAACTTCTGTAAATCTGTCTTTCCTCCTCTTATTCGCTCTGATGGTTCTGTTGCTAATTCTCCAACTGAAAAGGCCAATCTCTTCGGCCTCCTATTTTCTTCTAACTCAACCCTGGACGATTCTGGCATTCCTCATCCTCCTCCTTCTCCTCTCAGGTGTCCTATGCCATTGCCTGTGATTACATTCGATCGGGTGCATGGGCTCCTGAAATCTACGAACGTTAGGAAGGCGGGTGGCCCGGATGGCATTCCTCCCCGAGTTTTGAGGGAGTGTGCTTCCGTGCTATCCCCGCCCCTCGTTCAACTATATTCTCTATGTCTCAATACTAACACTTTCCCTCAG
>JABUQX010145137.1:0-12500 GCA_015478945.1 Trachelipus rathkii | reverse complement strand
GGTCTCCAGTTTGGTTTGGTTCCCAAACACACTCAGCCACTATACACCCTGCTTAACCAACCTGGACTATCATTCTATCCCTTCCATATGACCAAACCATCCCAACATACTTCCCTCATTTATTCTCTCATTTACCCCTTTCTTCACACCACACAACTCTCTAATAAGTTCATTCCCTCACTTTATTAATTCTTCTCACACCTAGCACACGCTCCTAAGACTGTCCATCTGAACACACATTGAACTTTGATCTATACACATCTTATTTCAGACCATAGTCTCACTACTATAATAACAAGACAGGTAACAACATACCCTCATGTAAGACCCTAGCTATCACTCAAGACTTAGTCCTTTACATTCACCAACGATTTAATTGCACCAGCCACCTTCCTGCCATTCACAACTTTCCTACTACACTCTGCATCGTCCGTTCCCTTCTCATCCAACATATACCCTAAATATTTAAACTCAGACACTTGTTCCAGCTGCTCACCATCTAACATAACTTCACACTGAGGACTGTCCTCACTCACAACCATAACCTTACTCTATCTACGTTTACTTTCAAGCCCTCCTTTACACACCCTGCCAAATCTTCACTAATCCTCTCAAACTCTCTTTCAGATTCGCCACACAGAACCAAATCATCTTCAGATTAGGTAGGGCACCCTCCACTCATCTCCATTCTCCACCATTCTAACACCATTTCCTGCCATCCCCACCTCGAATTCTTTCATAACCCCATCCATATGCAAATTGAATAACCAAGGAGACATAACACAACCCTGTCTCACTCCGCTATTAATCCAAAACCAGTCACCATTGACACCATTTATTCTTACACACGCTTCACTATCAATATACATTTGATTCAATTCAGAAGCCTACCACCGACACCATATATCATCAACACTCGCCATAACCTTCCCTATTAATCCTATCATACGCCTGTTGCAAGCACATAAAACCTAAATACAATTCTTTTATTCTTCTTCTTCTCATTTTCTCAATCATTTGTTTCAATGTAAAGATTTGATCCACACATCCTCTACCACTCCTAAACGCACCTTGTTCTTCACCAATCAGTCCTTCAGTCACTCGACGCACTCTTCGACCAAAATACCAGCACATATACCCTTCTCACAACACTCAATAAACTTATTCCCTATAATTTCTACAGTTCCCTTTTTCTCCTTACCCTTATATAATGGTACTATTATTGCTCTCCTCCAATCCCTTGAATATACCCTCCATAAACGCTTATTACACAACTTCCAAACTAATCAATCATCTCCGTTCTTGATCATTTTACTAGTAATTTCATCTATACTTGTAGATTTACCATTATCATTCTTCAACTTTTTCACTCTACCCATTACCTCCTCCCATTAATAACCTCATCCCCAAAATATCCTATTCCTTCTTGCACCATAAACTCACACACATTCTCTATCACCTCTTCCTTACTGCAAAATGTTATGTAAATTTTCGAAGTGTTCTTTCCACACTCCTCTCACACCCACTTCATCAGTTACAAAAGCACCATCCCTTGGTCTACATTCTAAGCAGACTTCTATTCTCATTCTTAACATTTCGCGCTTCCTTCCAGAAGAAGAGCTTCCTATTTTCTTGTAAGTCCCCATTCATCCTTCCAAACTGTTCATTTACCCTTGTTTTCCTTACTGTATGCATCTTTTAGCATTTCTTTTTTCCTCCTTATGTAATTCCAAGCATCTTTTCTTTTGAGTCTTCATCATTTTCTTTTAGTACATTCAACCACGCTTCTTTACCTTTAACCGCTTTCTCATCACCTCTTCATTCCACAATCATTCACTGTTAACATTCTTACTTCCTACTTAGCACATCCACAAACTTCCTTGGACTACTAACAATTGCTTCGCTTTTTTCTTCCAGATTTGTTCCCATATCACCTTCAGGCATATATATATATATATATATATATATATACATATATATATATATATATAGCAGAAGAATAGCATATAGTTGGTGTATATATATATATATATATATATATATATATATATATATATATATATATATATATATATATATATATATATATAATTTAATAAGGAAAATTTCATTAAAATTATTTACATAACATATTTTAAATGTTTTAAAATAAAAACTTGTTTTTTCTTCCTCCTGATAATCCTCTATATTCCATATGCAATATTTTAATATTTTATTCAATGAGATTATTTTCACGTAAATATCACAATGTTTATTCAAATATGACTTTGTTAGCTGAATGAATGGATCACAGATGATAGGGAGGGGTAGAGTGTGTGGTTGATTAGAGTTTGATCTATTGATTGATTTTAAATAAAAAAGAATAAAAGATTTAATAAGATGTTAAAATATTTTTAATAATTTTATGTAATGTTTATACAAAATATATAAGTAAAAATGTACTTTATTGATCCTAAAGGTAAGTCGTCAAAAAACAATAGCGTATGACCGACTGGGAGGGGATGCTGTTGTGAAGCGTTTGTGCTACTGCTTTATTGACTTACTGCCTTAGGGTCGATAAAGTAGATATTTTTATGTTCTGTTATACAAATAATAAATTAAAAATATGTACTTTATTGACCCTAAAGCAATAAGCCAATAAAGCAATAGCGCATGACCAACTAGGAGGGGGATTGTTGTGGTGCGTTTGCGGTTCTGCTTTAGACCTTAAGGTTCTATAAAGCACATATTTTTAATCAAAAATTAATATTTTTTAGTGAAAACAAAATTTTTAGTAAAATCAAAATCAATAATTTTTAAAATTTTTAAAAATAAATAAATAAAAACAAAAATAAAATAAAATATATATGTAAACTACTTTTTAAAATAAAAAAATAAACTTTAAACAAAATAAAAATAAAACTTTAAGCAAAATATAAATATTTCATCATGCAAAAGAAATATATTAGTTTACGTCTGCCTAAAGAAAATGAGATTTGAGGCTGATACAGTGATCATCTATGTAATTATTTGTTATTAGATGAATTCATTTAATGTTTAAGGGTGAAACTCTTTTTCGGGGGATCAATCCCCGCCTTGTGTGAGTGTCTTGCCATTTCAGACTTCTTAGGAAATCATCCTTCGTCATTTCAGTACATATGGATTGATGTAACATACATTAGACAGGGCAAAAGCAGGTTTTTCTTCCGGGATCCCCCTTTTGGGGCTCTCAGACATTCTTGAGGATGATGAAACCCTCAAAATAGGAATCTAGGAGTTCATAAACATGGGATAGACATCATATTTGGTCTATTATATATTTAACCAGAATTCAACTCTCGCACCGGCAACGGCTCCGGTGCAATGCCCCTCATATGTGCCTTCTCCCTCTTTGCATTATTCATATTTCTTCTTCATCCATTCTCCGTCTTTTTCTCTTACGCAGTCCTTATGTCTCTCCTTAATTTCTTTTTCCTTCGTGCGTAACCCGATCCTGGGAATCCTTAGACATCCTTGAGAGTGTTGAAACCCTTAACATTACGTTCTTTGGGTTCATAAACATATGGTTAGACATCTTACTTGGTCTATTATAAGTTTGCAACCAGAATTCAACTCTGGCACCGGCAAGAACTCCGGTGCAGTGGTCCGCATTGTGTATTCTCCCTCTTCTCTCACGCAATCCATATGTCTCTCCTATATTTATTGTTTTTCGTACGAAACCCGTTCATGGTGGTCCTCAGACATTATTTGGGGTGTTGAAACCCTTGAAATCAAGTTCTATGGGTTCTCAAACCTAGGGAAAGGTACCTTACTTAATCTCTTATACGTTTCAAGATTCGGCTCCAATACCGGTGCCGAAGCCGCACCGTGATCCGCAGAATGAGTCAGCTCAGACTCTATTTCCTTCGCTCGCTGAAGCATGTCAGCAGTTTATTTTACACTCTAGGTGATGCCATATCCAAGTTAAAAAGCCTCAGATCCGTATGGCTGGGCGTATCGGCATGAATCCGCAGCTCGACTGCTGTGCTACCACCAGCTAATGGAGTACTAAGTTTGAAAGTTTTTTGAAAATTATTTTCCACTCAAGGATGAAGGGACTATATATATATATATATATATATATATATATATATATATATAATACTATATATATATATATACACATATATATATTTGTGTATAGGTACGTTATATATGTAAAATATATATATATATATATATATATATATATATATATATATATATATATATATATATATATAATAATAATAACAATAAAAATGATATACTACTAAGACGGTTATTATATTGTAAACTTCTAAGAATGAAAAGAGAAAAAAGATAAGTTCAAAAAAAGGTCGACACAAGAGAGATAACAAAATTGGCCCACCCGATAAGCGTCTCTATCTCTCTCTCTCTCTCTCTCTCCTCTCTCTCTCTCTCTCTCTCTCTCTCTCTCTTCTCTCTCTCTCTTTTTTCCTCTCTCTCTCTCTATCTCCTTTCCTCTCCCTCATCAGGCCCTCGTATATGAGCTAAAAACTATTAGGAGATAGATAAGAATAGGGCATCTTAGCTCAGTGGTCTAAAGCGACCCTAAATCATATCGATAAACGATGGGTCGAGACTCATATGAACATTTTGTCAATGTATTATTTAAATCTAAAAATAATTTAATTTAAAGGAAAATATATTAAAATAAACATTAAATTAAAATATATATATATATATATATATATACAGTATATATATAAAGAAGAGAGATAGCAAAGAAAGAGCAGTATATATATATATATATATATATATATTATAAAGAGTATATATATATATATATATATATAGCATATATATATATATATATTGTGTATGTGCTTCTCATCATGAAAGCACAAAGCAATAACAACCACCAAAAACTAAAATATGACGTCATTCCTAAACTCTCAATGAGTGTGTTAACGGGCGCAAGCTGCCACATCAAACAACAAGAAAACCAAACAGAAAAAATAACCAAAAACAGAGGTTCTTAGTGGCATCATAGGAATAGTGATCGCTGAATATATATATATATAGGGCTATTACTTGCTAAATTGGTTCTTCTTTTGTGAGCAATCATCCTATATAAGAGGATGGTAATTTAGAAATCCATATTTGAAATGATGTTTTATTCAACATAAGTAGCAACTATGCAATGAAAGTATAAAATGTAATCCAAAGTCCTTCTGTTGAGATACTCTCTCTTCGTAGGCGAATTGGTAGTCACAGCCTTTTCCAGTGCGTTTTTCACCCTTGCCTCCGACTCTTCGTTTAAGTGAAAATTTGTGATCGAAATTCGGAGTCGCAGACTTTTCCATAAATTTACCTCCCTTGCCGAAAGTGGTGTTTGAAGTTTGGAGGAGTTCTGGAGAGAGTATCTTGAGTGAAATTATTTCTTCTGATTCTTATTGTTAATTTTATCTGACCGAAGTATCTGACTGACTAGTATTTTAACAGGCCGGGTTTATATATCATTTCATTTTGACCTATGCTAAAATTTTGCTCGCGCAAATCTTAGCATAAGTACGAACATAAATTAAAATTTTTACAAAGTTATAATGGAGTACTACATTACTTCCCGCCCTAAACACGGAGTGAGAAAGTATGTTATAATAATTATACAAGATATGAAAGCAATATAAACATACATATTTGTGGGCATTTAACAATGCACACAAACATATAAAACATTTCAATGGGGTGGCAAAAATAAGAACTAAAATACATAAAGTTAAAGTACTTTCAAATGCAAACATATTTAATTATGTCCGAAGACATAAGTAGACATATAAATATTTGAAGGCAAAAATAGTATACATGAAATGTAAAGATTCAAAATACGAGCATAACTGGTTACATCCGAAGATCTAAACATATATACAAATATTTGAATACATATAAATACAATAATGTTATATATACAGAAAATAAAAGGTGCATTTAAACACAAGCATATTTGGTTATATCCGTTAGATATAAACAAACATACAAACATTTAAATGCATAAAAGTACAAAAATGTTAATACATAATAATTATTGATATGAAACAATTGAATTATTCACAAGTTAAATAGGCCACATTGATCGAACCGTTAAATCCAAGGAAAGGTCCAGTATAAGACGTTTCTAACGTATCCATGATTTGACCAATGCGCACGTAGTTTTCAAAGTTGTAGTTACGAGAGAAACATTGTTTGACATATGTGTAGAGACGAAGTTGCTTGAAGTTTAGGTCCTTATTTGAAAATTTCTTCATACATAAAAGGGAGAGGTCACAGAACCATTTAGAATTCGAAAAGGAATCAAAGTTCGTAGTGGAATCCAAAAATGAATTTCTGCCCATAATCCAAACTTAAAATGATGAAAGAAATCCATACCGTAAAGGAAGTTACATATGTAGAGGCGAAGTTGCTTAAAATTCTAACCTTATTTGAAAAGTTTCTTCATACATAAAGGGAGAGGTCACAGAACCATTTTAGAATTCGAAAAGGAATCAGTTCGTGTGGAATCCAAAAATGAATTTCTGCCCATAATCCAAACTTAAATGATGAAAGAAGTCCATGCCGAAAAGGAAGTTTGCTATGTCTAGCGATGAATCCTCGAACTGAGATAGTTGTGAAAAGGTGAAGACCATAATCCAAAATTTATTAAAAATGAAAATTGAAGTCCGTATCGATAATGTTCGTTTGCTTGAGTCATTTTCTCCGAGTGTTCTGATTGGGATTTTGTTATTGTAGTTTTTTCTTTTTCTTCATTTTGTTTGTTTTTTAGGCGTTGATTGAAGTAGTGGGTGTTCTTCTCCGGGTTCACCAATTATATAGGGCTATTACTTGCTAAGTTGGTGAGTTCTTTTTAAGCAAGCACCCTATATAAGAGGATGGTAATTTAGAAATCCATATTTAAAATGATGTTTTTATTCAACATAAGTAAAATATGCAATGAAAGTATAAAAGTAACAAAAGTCCCTTCTGTTGAGATACTCTCTCTGTAGGCGAATTGGTAGTCACAGCCTTTTCCAGTGCGTTTTTCACCCTTGCCTCCGACTCTTCGTTTAAGTGAAAATTTGTGATCGAAATTGAGTCGCAGACTTTTCCATAAATTTACCTCCCGAAAGTGGTGTTTGAAGTTTGGAGGAGTTCTGGAGAGAGTATCTTGAGTGAAATTATTTCTTCTGATTCTTATTGTTAATTTTATCTGACTGAAGAATCTGACTGACTAGTATTTCAACAGGCCGGGTTTATATATCATTTCACTTCGACTTATGCTAAAATTTTGCTCGCGCAAATCTTAGCATAAGTACGAACATAAATTAAAATTTTTTACAAAGTTATAATGGAGTACTACATTATTTCCCGCCCTAAACACGGAGTGAGAAAGTATGTTATAATAATTATACAAGATATAAAAATTAACCTTCATTCAAATGTATACATATTTGTGGGCATTTAACAATGCACACAAACATATAAAACATTTCAATGGGGTAAAAATAATAACTAAAATACATAAAGTTAAAGTACTTTCAAATGCAAACATATTTAATTATGTCCGAAGACATAAGTAGACATATAAACATTTGAAGGCAAAAATAGTATACATGAAATTTAAATAATATTCAAATACGAGCATAACTGGTTACATCCGAAGATCTAAACATATATACAAATATTTGAATACATAAAAATACAATAATGTTATATATACAGAAAATAAAAGGTGCATTTAAACACAAGCATATTTGGTTATATCCGTTAGATATAAACAAACATACAAACATTTAAATGCATAAAAGTACAAAAATGTTAATACATAATAATTATTGATATGAAACAATTGAATTATTCACAAGTTAAATAGGCCACATTGATCGAACCGTTAAATCCAAGGAAAGGTCCAGTATAAGACGTTTCTAACGTATCCATGATTTGACCAATGCGCACGTAGTTTTCAAAGTTGTAGTTACGAGAGAAACATTGTTTGACATATGTAGAGACGAAGTTGCTTGAAGTTTAGGTCCTTATTTGAAAAATTTCTTCATACATAAAGGGAGAGGTCACAGAACCACGATAACCGAATCCAAAAATGAATTTCTGCCCATAATCCAAACTTAAAATGATGAAAGAAATCCATGCCGAAAAGGAAGTTTGCTATGTCTAGCGATGAATCCTCGAACTGAGATAGTTGTGAAAAGGTGAAGACCATAATCCAAAATTTATTAAAAATGAAAATTGAAGTCCGTATCGATAATGTTCGTTTGCTTGAGTCATTTTCTCCGAGTGTTCTGATTGGGATTTTGTTATTGTAGTTTTTTCTTTTTCTTCATTTTGTTTGTTTTTTAGGCGTTGATTGAAGTAGTGGGTGTTCTTCTCCGTTCACCAATTATATAGGGCGCTGGTTACTCGCCAAGTTACGAGTTCTTTTGCTAAAAATCCTATATAAGTGATATTTGTACTTAGAAATCCATATAGCTTTGAAATGATGTTTCTTGTCTCAAACATAAAGTAACCATGCAATGAAAGTATAAAAAGTAACAAAAGTCCCTTCTGTTGAGATACTCTCTCTTCGTAGGCGAATTGGTAGTCACAGCCTTTGTGCGTTTTTCACCCTTGCCTCTGACTCTTGCTTAGTGAAAATTTTGTGATCGAAATTCGGAGTCGCAGACTTTTCCATAATTTACCTCCCTTGCCGAAAGTAGTGTTTGAAGTTTGGAGGAGTTCTGGAGAGAGAGTCTTGAGTGAAATTATTTCTTTCTGATTCTTGAGTGGGCTTTATTCTTCTGAATCAAGTATCTGACTGAAGAGCATCTCAACAGGCCGGGTTTATATATCATTTCATGACTTATAAAATTCTTTGCTCGCGCAAATCTAGCATGGAGCAAAATATATAAATGTTAAAATTTACAAAGTTATAACGGAGCACTAAATATATATATAGATATAGAAGATATATATATATACATATATATATATATATATATATATATATATATATATATATATCTATATATATAGATATATAGAAAGACTTCTTATTATTATATACAGTATATATATATATATATATATATATATATATATATATATTATTGGTTAAGTTATATTAGCGTATCAGTGGCGGCTTCCCCTTTTTGCCTTCTGCCGCATGTTTGTGCAAATCAATATCTCTTTTCCTATAACACATATTTTATTTTTTAATTATTTGCTCAGAAAATTTCATACAATTAATTCTATTTATAAATATTTCTTTTTATATATATATATATATATATATATATATATATATATAAAGAAGTTACTATATATATATATATATATATATATATATAAGGTTATCTTCTTTCTCTTTCTTTTCTTTTCCTTTCCCAGGAAGGATTCTTCATCCTGTCAGCCGCGCAAGCATCTTTCTCCAGACGTCCCTCTCCTGCACTGTTCCTCTTCTCTTCAGCGCTCTCATATTTGGTAGCTGACATCTTTCCAGAGAGTCCTCCACCGATTCCGCCCATCTCTTCTTCGGTCTTCCCCTTGGTCTTCTGCCCTCTGGCGTCCATTCCCATCTTCTTTTCGGCATTCTCTCCTGCTCCATCCTCTCCAGATGTCCCCACCATCTCAATCTCCCCACATCCATCTTCAGTGTCATCTTCTTCACCCCTATATCTTCTAATTACTTCATTCCTTATTCTGTATCTCCTACTCTTTCCAATCATAGTTCTTAATACCCTCATCTCCGCCGCTTGTATTCTACTCTCCTCTCTTCTCGTTGTTGTCCATGTTTCCGCTTCGTACAGCAGTGTCGGAGTCAGTATGCTGTTAAAAATCACTTTTTTAACTTCTATTCCTATGTTTCTGTCTTCATCTTTGTCTTCTGTATTATATATATATATATATATATATATATATATATATATATATATATATATATATATATATATATATATATATATATATATATATATATATATATATATATATATATATATTTATTATTATTATTATTATTATTATTTATTATTATTATTATTATTATTATTATTATTATTATTATTATTATTATTATTATTATTATTATTATTATTATTATTATTATTATTATTATTATTATTATTATTATTATTATTATTATTATTATCCTCTTGTACCCAAGTGATTAGTGTATAAATAAAATATCGAACAGTAGAAAGTAGTAGAAGAAATATGACGTAAGTCCAAAAGAAAGTTCAGCTTACCACCCCCTTTATAATACCTTAAGTGAGAACCTGTCGTAGTCAGGAAAAATCCACCCTAGGGCTTTCTGCGTGACCGCGACGCACCCCTCACTTCGTGGCATCTTCGTCAATGGGTTCATCTCCTGATTAAAACCAGTAAACTATACTCCCAAACCCTGCCATTCACTCCTATTAAGTACCTTTCTTCTCGTCTGCTAAACTCACATTCCTCTCCTTCCAGGCATTCCTTTACTGACTCATCCACTTTTTTCCCGGTCTCCCAGGCGGTCGATTCCCAACACACTCACCACTTTACACATCTGTTTAACCAACTGACTATCATATAAATCCTTTTTCCAGACCAAACCATCCCATAGTACTTTCATTTATTCTTTCATTTACTCTTTTTTCTTCACACCACATAACTCCCTTAATACGTTCATTCCTCATTTTATCAATTCGTCCCACACCTAACACACTCCTGAGATTGTCCATCCTGAACACATTATACTTTAGATCTATACCTCTTTATTCCAGACCATAGTTTTACTACTGTATACATTAACATAGTATAGTTGAATATACTCTCATGCAAGATCCTGCGCAATTTCAACACTTAGTCCTTTTACATCCACTAACGATTTAATTATCCAGCCATCTTCCTACCATTCACAACTTTCTTACTACACTCCCCATCATCCGTTCCGTTTTCTATCCAACGTATATCCTAAATATTTAATCTCAGCATTGGTTCACAAAGTTGCTCACCATCCAACATAACCTCACACCGAGGACTGTTTCTCACTCACATCCATAACCTTGCTCTTATCTACGTTTGCTTTTCAAACCACTTTTGCTGGTTCCCTGCCAAATCCCTCTATTAATCATCTCTCAATTATTTGTCGATAAAGATACGATATTCTCAGGACATTTAATTGTTGTCACTTTATTTCTGCAAATGTTTCCTCAGTATGATTTCATCTTTCCTGAGAAAAATGTAAATGAAACCTGTAAAGTGTACACTTTCATTGACATAAAGAAACTTAAAACAGAACTATTTATAATTTAGAATTTCGTTCTATGTCTAGAGCCATAGCTTTATTCGATTTCATTACAGAAAATCACTTGGAAGCCACTTTTAGTAAAAGTATGAAACTATTAAAGCTAATAACCATTCCGATGACAACTTCCGAAGCAGAGCGCTGTTTTACTTATTTAAAAAGGATTAAAACCTTTCTTAAAAACACCATGGGGCAAGAAAGACTTTCCGCCTTAGCAATGCTTTCAATCGCGAAAGACTTTATTATGGGCATACAAGATGATCATAATAAAGTAGTGATTGATAAATTTGCTCAGTCAAAAGATAGAAAAGTGGACTTTCTTTTTAAATAAAATTGTAAAGGTAAGTTACATAACTTTTTTAAAATAATTATAAATTTTTTTATTTTTCTAGATTAATGCTTTACGGTCATCAATGCTCCCTTTTTTGAAACACACACGCACTCACACACACATATTTGGATATATGTATATATATTAGAGGTGTAGCGGATAACCGCATCCGCATTCGCATATGCGGATATTCCGCATCATATTTTTTCTCTATCCGCATCCGCATTCACATCCGCATATATTTTTTTACGGATAGCGGATAGTATTCATTTATGAATTATGAAACTAAATGTTCCTCAACTTTTTGTAACGCAAGATGTTCAGATTCGCTGGAGTAGTAGTTTTATACATGCAGTAGAGAGGATGGGAGAAATAATGGAAGTTAAGCTCCTACCTTTCAAACAAAACACAAGGTGAAAGGGGCTTAGATACAGGCATGATAATACGATTTTAGATAATTGTATTACTCTTTTTAAACTTTGAAGAGGGAACTAAGACTATTAGCTCAGAAAATCTTTTTGTTTGTCAGACGGATTCCTCTAGTTGCAACGTGGTGAAAGCTGTGCAAAAATAATGCTATTAAGAGAGTAAGAGACTTTCAAAGACACACAGAAATACTTTCATGCTGGAGATAGATAATAGATTTCAGATTCTGCAAAACGATTATTATGCATGCACAATAGCAACTTTTCTAAATCTTAATACAAAACAATTTCTTGAACCACGTGTTTACAGAGGTAAAATTTATTTAGTATGTCTATGTGATGAAATGCTGCTAAAGGCAGAAATTTCACCAGCCAATAAAAAGGGAAAAGATTACAAAAACAGACACACATTTACCATTTGTTAAAAACATTGTTGAATCTATGAACTGCCTTTAGCTTCTAGCAGTTGATG
>JABUQX010145136.1:7500-24876 GCA_015478945.1 Trachelipus rathkii | reverse complement strand
GTGTTGCGACTGAGGACAATATAGTCGATGCTTTACGAATGAGCTTATCATCCCCCAACCCAAAAAATGTTGGGTTCAAGAACAGTTTTTTAAAGCTATATAAATAAATTCCGATTATGCAATATTTAACATCTTACAATTTATTAAGAACGAGGGATAGGACAGGCTGGACACCTGGTGATGTCGCCTTGATGGGGGCTCGGGCTTTAAAACTGCTCTTGAACCCAACTTTTTGGGTTGGGGATAGCTCTGTGGTAAAGCATCGAGTATATTGTCTGTCATCATTTCGCAACACGCGGTGGTTCAATCCCGGAAAAAGGCAGTAATTCTTTACCTTCCCATTATATATTCTTTGTTTTTAAGACCTTTTATAAATAAATTGCAATTATAAATTTAACATCTATATATATATATAATATATATAGTATATATATATATATATATATAGCAGAAAGTAAAAGAGCATATATATATATATGTTATATATATATAAGAGAAGTTATGTTATATATATATATAAAGAGAGTTATTATATATATATATTATGTTATATATATATATGAGCGTCTAGAGTTCAGTGGTAGAGCACTCGCCTAGCAAAGCGAGGGGGTCTTCCATGATTGAGAATGGGTTGGAACGATAGTATGTAAGTTATTCTCTATTATCTTCAGCCTCGTCCCACTCAGACCTTACTGAACACATTGGTAGCGTGTTTGCTGCTAATGGGAAAACTTCTGCTCTCGCGATAGGGCTTGCCAGTCAAATGATTTGCCTTGTACGAAGCTACCAAGGACCTTTTCATTGGGTTCGCCCGGACAAGTTACTGAATCGTTCTACCTTGGATAGTGGAGTTTTTAGTATCAAAATAGGTAGCAGTAGGCAATAGGTAGCAATAGGTAGCAGTAAGTAATAGGTAACCCTAGGTAATAAGTAGATATAGCATTATGTATATATATATATATATATATATATATATATATATTCACCTAAAAACTCACAGTCGCCCTATATATATATATATATATTTATATATGTGATAAAGTATATATATATATATTATATATATATATATATATATATATATATAAGTATATATATATATATATATATATATATATATATATATATATATATATATATATAGTTAGGAAAAGACGTATTTTATCGTTTTTAATTTTTTTTTTTTTTTTACGTTTCTTTTTTTTTTTTAACTTTTTGTTATATACTTTTTCTTTATTTTCAATATTTTCCACTCAATTTATTTTCCTTTTCAAACCAGACCTAGAAAGGTTTGGCCAAAATTGTCCTTTGGTGTATGATTTATCATGATCCAGATGTAAAAAATAATTTTTTATTCCATTAGGATTTTTTTTGTTGAAAGACGGAAAAGAGAATAATTTTATTTTCTACGGAACCGATATTAAATTTTATTACAGATTTGGAAATGATTCGGAGAGCTCTTTCATATGGTTTTTGTTCCATCAAATTCCGACCAGAAATAAAGTTTTCGAGAAAGAAAACGAAAAGATGGTTGTTTTCTGGATGTTGTTATTTATCTATTAAAAAAAACTTTTAAAACATTTAAAAACTGGTCGCATCTCTCTCTCTCTCTCTCTCTCTCTCTCTCTCTCTCTCTCTCTCTCTCTCTCTCTCTCTCTCTCTCTCTATCTCTCTACATATCAACATATACAGCAGCAGCAGCAGCAGCAGTTAGCGCAGCAAGCGTATATAGTAGCGTATGTTACAGCAGCAGTATATAGCAGCAGCATATATACAGCGCTGGTTGGTTATTGTTATATGATACAGCGAAGCAGTATAAACAGCAAGAAGAAAGTTATATATATATATATATATTATTGTTATTATTGTTACAGCAGTCTGTATATATTTTTTATACATATATATATTAGAAGAAAGAAAGAAAGAGTTATATATATATATATATATATATATATATTATATATATATATATATATATATATATATATATATATATATATATATATATATATATATATATATATATATATATATATATATATATATATATAAATATGGTTATATATATATATATATATATTTATTATATAGATAAATATATTCTATATATATATATATATATATATATATATATATATATATATATATATATATATATATATATATATAGATAGATAGATAGATAGATAGATAGTGATTGAATTAATTGTGTTTATATAATGATTGAAAAATCGTTGAGTTTAAATTTATAATACGTTTTCATTATTAAGCGACAAAGAAAATTTAAATATTGGCATAACTTTTCTAGAATATAATGTATCAATTTGGTTTCAAAAACATAAAATACATTTGTAAACTTTATTATTTAGATTTCTCATTGTAATATGTTATTATATAATGTCTTTTATTATAACAATGCTTTTTTGTTATAAAATTACAGGTTATATTGAACACATTTTTTTTATTTTCGTTTTCATTATGCACCTTAAAAAAGATTTTTTTTTTTTTTTTTAGATTTCATGCTTAAATCAATATTGCTTTTGTTTAGTCTAATCTCCACATATATTCATTTCAATAAGAAATTCCGTATATATGCTTTTAATATTATTATGCTGTTTGCAATATAAACATCCTTCGCCTTAACATAAACAAAAAATGTCTTGGAAACCTCACATCACAACGTTTATGTGGGTCTTAAAGAAACTGAGTTCTGTTTAGGACTGCGAGACTTTTTTCCTCTTTTCAGTTTTTTCCAGCTATACAAGGGTCTCATCCGCCCTTGTATGGAGTACTGTTCTCATATCTGGGGGGGGAGGGACTCTGGTTTCACCCGGCTTATGGACAGGGTCGAGTCAAAAGCCAAAAGGCTTATAAACTGTTCTGTACTTTCACCACTCTGACCCCCATCTTTGCGGCGATGTTGGTACTTTATTTCTTTTTCTATAGAACCGCAGCGGGCAGGTGCTCGAGAGAACTTTACCACTCGCGTACCAATCAATTCCTTACGACGCCCTCGCAAAGCGCCATCAAGGGGTTGTGTCTGAGCACGAGTTTTGTGTAGATGTTGGTAACTCCAGGCTAGTTCGCTGCGGTGCTTCCTTCTTTCCTGCCACCTCTGTTCTGTAAAATTATCTTCCATCTTCTGTGTTTCCTGCTGAATTTAATCTCGTTCACTTTAAAGCCTGCGTCTGTGCTCATCTGCGTAATTTGCGCTAACGGATGAAATTTTGGCGTGCAACACCCCCTCCCTGAATAGGGGTCCGCCCGTGAGTGGTGATGACAACTGTAAAAAAAATAAATCTTACAAATTCTACTACAATTATTCAATATAACCAATGTGTCGAATATATTTAGATGTAATTTTTAATAAAATTTTTCAATAATCAAAGTTGTTTTAACTCCTTCCTATATAGTGATAAATTAAAAATGGTTCTAGCAATTTTACTTTAATTGGTGCCTCAGTCTCTAGTAGCAAGCGCAATATAGAGCTTACTAGAAAGGAGAATGAGGCGAATGCAACAGTGAATACGACTTAGCTAGTACCTGTATACCTAGGTCTTTCAACATAGACGGAGTCATTAAGAAGGACTATCAATAAAACATCAACAATTATCTGTGAAGTTGAGTATCAAGACGGCTAACTACGAAAGATAACTACAACTCGCCCCACTTTATATATATATATATATATAGATATATATAGAGTGAGTGAGATAAGAGTATATAGCAGGAGAGTATATAGAGGATAGTAGTGCAGAAAGGTTATGTTATTTGTTATATATATTAGATATATATATATATATATATATATATATATATATATATATATATATATATATATATAGTGGAGCTGGATTTATAAAGCAAACACAAAGAAGAGAGACTTCTTTGAGCTTGGCAGTTTACTATGTGGCAGGGAACCCTTATGTCAATGACAATGCTATATAGCACTGCGGAGTCGTAAAATAAATTCTGACCTCACCCGACCTCGACTCCGACTCCCAAATTCACCTCTGATTTTCGACCCGACCCACCCCTGACTCCACTCAAAAACAAAAAATTTTCGACTCCGACTCCGACTCGACTCCATTTAAACAAAAAATTGACTCCGACCTCGACTCCGACCCCACTTAAACAAAAATTTTCGACTGATCCGACTCCGACTCCGACTTCAGCAGTCAAATTCAAAATTTCGACTTGACTCAGATTAGTGCTTACAGAGTTCCAAAAATAAAACATTTTTTTGTTTCACCAATTTTTTTTTCGCTTGCTTTTGAGAATAAAAACTATACCACTTTCCAATGAATCTAATCTCCAAATGCAATAAGGTAAAATACCGTAAAGACATAGATAAAGATGCAGGCGCAAACATGACAAATCTTATATAATAAAGTTTCGAAAACAGATGTATAACGTGAAGGGTAGAACCTGGAATTTGGAAAAGCTTAAAGAAGACGTAATATCAATAAAACCTTTCAGTTAATAATAATAATAATAATAATAATAATAATAATAATAATAATAATAATAATAATAATAATAATAATAATAATAATAATAATAATAATAATAATAATAATAATAATAATAATAATAATAATAATAGCATTAAAAGAATCGCTTATGAAATAAAAACAAAAGAATTTCTGACAAAATTAAAAGAACTGATTTTATGTATATAGATATTTGTATATATATATATATATAGTATACATAAATATATTTATCTATATTCAAATAAATATAAATATTAATGTAAGTTGAAATATAAAACATTTAGTATATATATATATATATATATATATATATTGATTGCCTATAAATACATAAAAACCTCAGAAAATTCACTCTTGAGACCCGTAATATATAACTGCAGAACGGTTACACTTTAAATTGCCCTTCCAATACTCAAATAACAGCATCTGTCTTTGCTACATCAATATATCTTTCATATTTGTAAAATAAAATAATGAATCATTATATAAATTATCAAAATTAAAATTTGAAGTCACTAATATATTCGCCTCATTTGATGTAGAATCTTTGTTCACAAATGTACCGGTTCTGATACATTTGAGGATGACATAATAATTAATGAAGTGTATCACTCAAATAACCTACCCCCAGATATATCAGAACAACATATGAGAACCTTTTGTTAATTTGTTGTACTCAAACACCGTTTAAATTTAAAAAGAAAACATATATCTACAAACTGATGGAGTGCCGATGGGTTCACCACTTGAACCTACATTTGCTGACTTCTGTATGTTCAATCTGGAAAATAAAATCCTTCGTGAAACAAACAACTTTAACCCCGTATTTACATAAGGTATGTCGACGACATCCTCAATATGAACATAGATCAGCATACATCAGTTCATCAATAAAATTCAAGAGTTGTCATGCTTAAAATTCACCTACGTAGCTTAGGTTAATAATATTATCTTGTTTTTTAGACATCAAAATCAATGTTAATTCTGACGGCTCATTATCTACAGGCATGCATGTCAAAACCCCACTGATAATGGTCTGTATATGAACTATGGATCCTATTCACCGACTATTACAGAGAATTCATCGCAAAATTTTATTTACAGAGCATACAACCACGTTCAACTTAAACTCATGAAGAAATTCTAAACATCTATAAAAATTCTGCACTAATCCAGGAGTTATCCACAATATCTCATTGAAAATTTAATTAATAAAACCTTACAAAATTATATAATAAAGAAAAGTAAATGCATGTAAGAAAAATTGATAAATTTCTTTTTCTTCAAAACCCCAATGCTATTTTGTCAATAAGGAAGTGAAGTGCCTTCGTAATATTTTTAATTCTCACCTCAAAAAAAAAGACACCTCAAAAATTAATGTCAGACTATACCATAAGTCCAAACAACTGGCATCTTCCTTTAGCACAAGAGATGCTTTGCCCGACAACCATCACGTTGAGTACCAATTTAACTGCCCTGAGTTAGACTGTACGTCGACATATATTGGTTACACGAAGAATAGATTGTCGGATCAGGGCATATCAACCTCTACAGTCCTGCAGCAAATTCTTTGAACATTTCAATACGGCACATGGTCAATCAACTATTAGTACACTCTAAACACTTCATAATATTATACGGATCGTGTGGAAGTCCAGAAATCTTAAAATTGTGGAGGCCTTCTACATCAAAACACGCAACCAGACATAACATAAAAATTTTATGTATTAGTCAGACTCAATATCATATGATTTACTTATTATATATCAATTTAAAGACTCATTCGCTAACAAGAAATAATCCTCTGAAGATGTATAGTCTCAAGTATAGAGACGAAACGCGTCCGGAAATCTATGTAAATATATCTTCTGGACAAGAATTCTAACTCAGGGTTTCGTGTGGGGAAAGGAAAGTATACAAAATAAATATTTAGAACGTTGGACCCAATAAGCAAAAACCTTTATAATAATAATAATAATAATAATAATATATTAATATTTAATAATAATAATAATAATAATAATAATAATAATAATAATAATAATAATATAATAATAATAATAATAATAATAATAATAATAATAATAATAATAATTTGAGTTTACAAATGTTGACTCAGATTTCCTCGCTACAGGAATCTTCGACTCGACTCCGACTCCACTATACAGGAATCTTCGACTCCGACTCCGACCCGACTCACTGCAACAGAAAGCCGACTCCGACCTGACCCGACTCCGACTCCGGGAAAATTGCACGACTCCACGACTCCGACTCCACGACTCCGACTCCGACTCCGCAGCCCTGATATATAGGGCGACAGAGCTAGCAACCCGGGTTTCTTGCTTATGCTTGCAGTACTCTGCACCAGCATTTTCACAGAAAATTTTTATAAAATTAGAAACACGATCTAAGTTTAGAGCTCTCTAGAAAACAAATTTGGAATGCAAATGGAAGAAATGCCAGTTCCACTGAAAAGGTGAAACCCTACATGAGTGCATAACTCAGGAGCTTCGAAAACCATTGCGCCGAGAAATAGTTTTCTAGAGTATTCAGGGATTAAAAGTTTCGGGGCCAAAAGAAAGATGCTGGTCCAACTGACAGGGCGAAAGTCTTACCTGGGGATGGTAATATATATATATATATATATATATAGTATATATATATATATATATATATATATATAAATATATATATATATTTTTATTATATATATATATATATAAGTAGTATATATATATAGTATATATATATATATATATATATATATATATATATATATATATATATATATATACAGGGGAAGGCAACATAACTTCCTTTTTGCAAAACGCAATATAACACATGTTATGATTCTGAACATCTTTATTTCATATTATAAAGTAGGTACATATCTAAAGTAATGTTTTACACAGTTTTGAAAATCATATCAGATAGGTGCCGACCCCCACTGTCCATACACTGAATAAGCCGATTTCAGGCGTTTGTCATAACCCTTACCAGCATAGCAGTGGGTATGTTGGCAATATTGGCCCTGATGTTGGCCTTCAGGTCTGATAGGGTCCTCGGAGGGTTGACATAAATGAGAGATTTCAGATAATCCCACATAAAGAAGTCGCAAAGGGTTAATCGGTGGAGCGGGCTGGCCATTCCACATCTCCCCGTAATGAGATGAGGTGCTCCGGGAAGTGGTCTCTCAAAACAGCCATCGATGCCCTCGAAGTGTGAGCCGTTGCTCCGTCCTGTTGAAACCAAATGTCTCCTAAGTTCAATTCACCGAGACGTGGGAAAAAAACAATCCCAGCTGAGGAAACTGAACACCACAATGTGACCTTTGGTGAAGACAAGGGCCGTTGATACAATTCTCGAGGATTGGTGTCAGCCCAGTAGTTTGTTGACGCATCCATTTAAGTGGAAATGGGCTTCATCACTGAAAAACACAATGGCGTCCTCAGGAAAGTTTGCGAGAAGCACCTCACATGCATTCCTCCGGGAAATGAAGTCGTGTTCGGAGAGTTCCTGCACAATCGCCTACTTGAATGGATGGTAATGAAGGTCATCGTGAAGAATGCGCCCCACTGAACGATCGGATATTCCAAGGGCAGACGCATGTTTGCACGCAGAACGCCGTGGGGATGTGCACAGACTGACGCGCTCACTGCGTCGTCTTCTCGCCCTCGCGGTTTGTCGGAACGTAGTGATCCATATTACAATAATCTACTTCCGGTCCGGGACAGGGCCCAACGGGCTAGATTAAAGCGATTACGGAAGGCACGCTGGGTTGCGATCACAGAACATCCGTTCGAGAAGTAAGCCTCGACGGCAAACGCACGCTCCACACTGTTCAAACGCATGATTGCGACTGACCGTGGTAGGGAACAAAACTTTAAAACCACGCCTCTGGATTGAGACCACGCACACTCCACTCCGACCCCTACAGCCTGATTGGCGCTCATTTAAAATAAGGAAGTTATGTTGCCGCACCGTGTATATATAATTTATCTATGTTTTATTTGTCTGTTCCAAACCGCCGGGCTCAATCACAACAGCTGATTCCAAATTGTTTGTAAATAAAAGTAAACCTCGTCACGTAGCCGAACGGAACCTAACCCATACTGACGAGGGAATCTCGTTCTTAAGGTAAGCCAAAAGCTTAACCCACTGAGCCAAACGTGAACATATATCTAAAAGAAGAGTATATAAAAATATATATATATATATATATATATATATATATATATATATATATATATATATATATATATATATATATATATTTCAATACCCACCCCCACATCTACCTTTTGAAAAAATACCTTATTCCTTTGAAGATGTGGTTATACCTGAACCAGTTGATGAATCAAGTTCTGATTTTGAAGATGATACAGGACCAAAATGTTTCTCTCAAGAGGAGTTTAATGATTTAGTAAAAGACTTGAATCTTCCCAAAGATGCTGCAGAGTTACTCGGATCAAGGCTCAAAAGCAGGAATTTATTGTTGCCTGGAGTGTCATTTTCGTGGTTCAGACATCGTGAAAAGGATTTCGTGCCTTACTTTTCCCTGGTAGACAACTTGGTCTATTGCACAGACGTTGAAGGTTTAATGGGTCAATTCAAAATTCAATATGATTCATCTCAATGGCGTCTATTTATTGATTCTTCGAAAAGAAGCCTAAAAGCGGTATTACTCAATAACGGTGGTATTTACGCTTCCATTCCTGTAGGTCATTCGGTACACTTGAAGGAGACCTACGAAAACCTGGAAATGGTTCTTCGGAAACTCAAATATGAAGACCACGGATGGCTAGAAAGACGTGGCAGCCAAGGGAGCTTACAGTCGGTGAAAAAAATGTCCTCCGAGAAACTTTAGTACCTCCCCATAAAGTTTTACTACCACCACTCCACATTAAATTGGGATTGATGAAGCAATTAGTGAAATCACTTCCGAAAGATGGAGAATGCTTCAAATACTTGTGTTCCAAGTTTCCAGGTCTAACAGAGGCAAAATTGAAGGAAGGTGTGTTCACCGGACCGGACATTAGAAGGCTTATAGCTGACCATGAGTTCATGAAGACCATGACAGATCCTCAGAAAGAAGGTTGGGAAGCGTTCAAAGAGGTCGTGCAGAAGTTTTTGGGCAACAACAAGGACCCTAACTATAAGGAGATCGTCGGACGAATGTTGAGAGCATTTCAAGCTTTAGGTTGCCTAATGAGCTTAAAAGTACATTTCCTCCATTCCCATCTCGATTACTTTCCTGAAATTGGAGATGGAGCTTTACGATGATGGCCGATTACTGTTGGATGCTGCATAGAGAGATTCCAGATGCTGTCCATAAGCGTAAATGTACGAAGAGGAGCCTTAAAGGCACGAAGAAGCGATTTTAACATGTATATACAAGCATATTTTAATTATAGTAGGATAGGTTGTTTTTGATTAGAGTTAATAGGCTATGGTTTTCTGGTTGAGTGTCAGAGTAAATGGAGACATATCCATAAAATGGTGTTTTTGGAGTATTTTGTTGTGTGTGAGTTCTTTGTAATAGAGCTATGTCAATGCTATGTTTATAGTGAAGGCAGAAATTGAATGTTTGTTGTCCGCCATTTATGTTAATTTGAGGATATTTATAGTTATTATTGTTTAAGTTGTTAGAGGTGAGAAGGTATTTGTGGGGTATATATATATATATATATATATATATATTATTATTATTATATATATATATATATATTATATATATATATATATATATATATATATATAGAGTATACATATATATATATATATATATATATATATATATACATATTATTATATATATATATATATATGGTTATATATATATATATTATTATATTATATATATATATACATATACTATACAGTCATTCAACACACCACGGTTAAGATCCTTTGTTCAAGAAGGTGCATTATACATATATATATATTATTACATATATATATTATATATATATATATATATATATATATATTATATTATTACATATATATATATATATATATATATATATATATATTATTATTATTATTATATATGTTGTTATGCTATTATTATATATATATTTTATATATATATATTATATATATTATATATATATATATATATATATATATATATATATATATATATTATAGATTTTTATAAATATTATATATATATATATATATATATATCAGATTAATATGAGAGTTATAAAAAATAGAAATGATTCTTAAATTATTACTTGTAAACAATTCCGGAATTTGCAGTTTCTTTCATTTGTATATTTATTTATTTATTTATTTATTTATATTTATTTAAATGTCGCTGATCAACATTTTAAGTTTTATAATAAGGATGAAAATGAAACAATTCAAGAGCTGTCACAAATATGCTCAACTTTTTATTTATTTATTGCAACTCAGAGAGCTTAAGAATCTTTACAAAGTTCGGAATGCTCACTCAGCACATATCTCTACGTGAAGCAATACATTATGATGGCTAAACTAAGTTGTCATCTGTATGGATTTCAAAATAAAAACAGTTTTAAGAAAAATAAATTATTATGCATCTGTTACAGTTTGTAAAAATTTTCTTACGTTATGTTATTTTTATGTAACATAGGCATATGTATATACACCCATAAGACGTAACTGAATGATTCTTCACAATCCATGTGTGTGACTAGACCTCCTTATTTATCAGAGAGCATCTAGGTGAAGCAGCGATTACCAACGTGTGTCGTTGGCCCCACCGGTGGGGCATAGTAATCTTTTGGTGGGACATGCGTTAGACGTACACCCTTTGACTATCACCATACCGAAGGGACGAAGGTAGCAATTGAGAGTACAATAGCCAATTGCCTTCAGATGGTGTGTGAGTGTGCGTGCGTGTTAATACATATGGTGCATATACAGTATTCATACATAAAAATATTTGTATGCATGTACATGTGTAATTTAGCTGAATGTGCTGTGAATGATTTGTTATTGGAAAAAAGAAATCTACTACAAGAGGAGAATTGAGACTTGCTTAACTATGGTACATGATATAAAACTGTCAGCAGGCATGCCGTACAAGGATCTCACTAACAGACATTTTGAAGTGAGCTCAAATATTATTTTTCATTATTATTATGTCAATAATAAAAATGATCAAAGTATGACAGAATAAGCTCATTCAAATATTTTATATTTCTGCATTTCAGTTCTTTATTATATTTTTGGAAACTTTATTTATTTAACTGTCCTTTTTTTTTCTCTCTTTTATGGATTTATGTTCTTTGAAGCTTGTTTAGAGACCAGGTTAATGGCCTTTATATAAGCTTCCTTCAATGTGGGATACCAATAAAATTTTTGAATAAATAAAATTTAAACATCACTAGGGGGCACTCAGGATTTTTTTAGAAATGCCTAGGTGGGGCATGGACCAAAATCGGTTGGGAACTACTGATCTAGAGTGAAGTAGTTATTGCCGTTGATGAAAGACCTTGTTCAATGATCAGTTTTCTTGGAGCAAGTATTGTTATGCCACAATTCTGATATCAATTCATCTTTTCATAAAGGGTGACAGTATCTTGCTACCAAGAAACCAAATCCAAACAGTATCAGACTTTCTTCGGTAAAAAAGTAGAGAATCTAAATAGTTAAACCTCACAAGTAGATTAAAAAAATAGTAATACACACACACACACACACACACACACACACAATAATAATAACATGATCAATACACACACACACACACACACACACACACACACACACACACATAAGACACACACACACACATAATACCACACAATTCCACATTATTATTAATACTAATATTAAAGAGATTACTATTAATCACATTAAATTTGACATATTATTATTATTATTATTATTATTATTATTATTATTATTATTATTATTATTATTATTATTATTATTATTATTATTATTATTATTGTTATTATTATTGTTATTGTTATTATTATTGAAAATAAAACATTATTATTATTATTATTATTATTATTATTATTATTATTATTATTATTATTATTATTATTATTATTATTATTATTATTATTATTATTATCATTATCATTATCATTATTATTATTATTATTTTACCAATCTGGTTTACTTTTTCTAATATGTTTGTTCTTGCGACTCTTATTCAGGTTTTGATCATTATTATTATTCATTATTTATTATTATCATATTACTTCTACGTAGTTATTGCAGATTGACAAGTAATAAAATATTTTATTATTTACCTACATTCATCAGCTTAAACGAATTTACTACTTCCATTTTTACTCCCATGTTTAAAAGAAATTTCTGAGATGCTTTTAAAAACGCATTGGGAATGTACATAATTCTACAAAGAAGTCTGAAAAATTTCTTTTTGAGAAGCTTTCTTCAGAAAATAATCTCATTCAGATTTAAATCAATGAAGTTAAGCGCTCGATCTGAAGCGCTTTTATGTTTATGGAAACTTACATTTTATTCCTGATGTGGCTAATTCTTTTTTATTTAACTGTAGGGTATAAGTATTTAAGAGATTTTTTAACCAATTTAACTTAGCTTCACATTTATTTTCTTTATTATATTATTTTTATATTATATTTTTCTTTTGTATATATATATATATATATATATATATATATATATATATATATATATATATATATATATATATATATATATAAATTTATATATATATATATATATATATATATATAGATATATATATATATATATATAGTTATATATATATATATATATATATATATATATATATATATTTTTGTATATATATATATATATATATATATATATATATATATATATATATATATATATATATATATATATATATATTATGTCAAGGTCATTCAACTAACTTCAATCCCGAGATTGGAAATAACCTCAATCCCAAGATCGGAAATTGGTCAGGGTATTTGAATGGTTTCTGTCCAAGTGGGAAAGTGGCAAGGTATTGAGGCCCGATAGCAGCCCCGCTTTCAGCTCTCAACGCTGTCGGAGCGTTGGCCACCATGGGCGCGGGGTTCGCATACCCAGCAGCTAATTTCTTCTAAAGATTTTAATTGTTCTCTCTTGAGTTGGCATATGTATCATCCGGAGGGTATTCCTTCTGGATTCTTAAAATTTGTGTTTCTGAGCTAGCATCCTACCTTGGTAAACTGTTTCCTCCTCTCTCTTCTCTCTCTTCTTTCTTTCTTTCTTTCTTTCTTCTTCTTCTTTTCTTCTTTCTTCTCTTCTTCTTTTCTCTCTTCTTCTTTCTTCTTTCTCTCTCTTCTCTCTCTCTTATCTACTTTGACCTTCCTTCTTGCTAAATGTGCTCTCATTAAACTGGATGAAAGGTAGGGACCCCTCTCAACCCTCTGACTGTAGTCCTATTGCTTTAACCTCTTTTCGAAAAAGTGTTCAACTTCCCACAGCAGGAAGATTTGAAACCTCCTATTTCTTCTAATTCTAATCTTCTGAACACATTTGGTTTTTAAAGAAACATATATCGAAAATATCTGATAGAATCTGCAGAAAAGTCAATTTCAAATTCCATCACCGTACTATTCTGTTGCCTCTCTTGATTTATTTTATGGTCGTTCAGTAACTGTTGTAGAAGCAACCGTTCATCCTTTTAAATCTATAAATAGTGGTGTTCCTCAAGGTTTTGTCCACTCCCAACTCTTCCCCTACATTGCATTAATGCCATCTCCTCAATCAATTGTCTTCTATCCACTCCAATGACGATGACTCTACCATTTATTACTCCTTCCAGTTTGGGAGTCGACTCTCCAAACAGCAATTAACGCATGTCAGAATGACGGCCTTGGTTTCTAGACACGCTTTTTTCCTTGATATCTATGGTTTTCGACTTGTTTTTGACTTGTTTTCGACTTGTTTTCGACTTGTTAGCTCTCCTATACTCACTAACTTACTTCAATCCCTTTCTAGCTGGCGACCGTTGCATTTTTCTCCCACTATTCCTATTACGATGGACACGCCTATGAAGTCTCTGACAGAGCACCTCCTTCTTTGAGATGATTTCAAATTGTCTTCCACATAGTCTCATTCTTTTTCTTTCCAACTTTCTGACCTCAAACTCAACCGCTACTGCTCAATCTTTCATGTACCCACACTGGTAAAATCTGGAACAAACTTCTTTTTCATCTATTTTTCCAACTTCCTTTGACTTGCACACTTTCAAACGCCGTGTATCGGGGCATGTCGGCCTTTAAATTGGATTCTTTGGATTCTGTTTTCCTCAGCTCCGATGGAATTTGAAAGCCTCCGGCTTTTGCTCCACCAGAGGATATATATATATATATATATATATATATATATATATATATATATATATATATATTTTTAAGTTGAGTGTGTAAAGATTATTTATATATGTTAACTTAAGGCTACCGTACATATATTTTGTTACATATTTATTTAAAGAATATTTATATATATATATATATATATATATATATATATATATATATATATATTTATATATATATATATATATATATATATATATATATATATATATATATATAATTTAATAGTTCTTCTTAATCTATTATAGCAACGCCTCCACTCCTTCATCTTCCCATTTGTCTTTCCAGATTTTATTTTCCCTTCTGTTTCTTTCCTTTATCGTGACTTTTGAACGCGTGAAGAATTCTCGTTTCCATCCCTGATTACTCGGAATAACCTCAAAAAGAGAAGAAAAATCAAACCAGTGGAAAGAAAAAAAGGAGCAAAAGTGTAACAAAGGCCTTATTTTATTATTATTTTCGTGTTACCACCAAATTTTCAGACTGTAACGAGTGTTTATGGAAAATAGATAATTAGCAAAATATGTTTATATGATTATATATATATATATATATAGAGTTATATAGTAGGTATATAAGAGAGAGTGAGGAGAGAGATATATATATTATGGAGATATATATATATATATATATATATATATATATATATATATATATAGTATATATATATATATATATATATATATATATATATATATATATATCCGCCATTTGTGAGTGTGTGTATATATATATATGTGTGTGTTTAAGAATGTATTTATGCTTTTGGGGAGTAAGCACGAATCTGTAAAACAGATTTCCCCATTTACTGTTTCTTTCTTCTTCGTTTCACTTGTTACAAATGACCTGGCTTGGAGTATCCTTTTATTGATTAAACTCTGAAGGGTCTTCACATGTGCAAGTTGAATACAATAACTTGCAGATTTTCCGCCATCAGAGTTATAAATAGTGAAGAAACTCTTCTGGGCAAGGAACAAGATGAAAGAGGCTTTGGGAATATCCGGTAAGGCGGTAGGAAAATTTAAAAATAAAAAAATAAAAAAATGGTAGTAACCATTTTTTTTCAATTGAGTTCACACCGCCTGTAAATTTTCTTATCTGAATAAAGTTTTAAAATTGAAAAATTGAAATTTAAGGGAAAAGAAGAGCAGAATTTCTTCAACGATACAACATAATGCAGATTATAATTGTTACAGTTTATGCACATAGAAGCATAATAAATTAATAAATATCATTTATATTGTATATTTATATCTATAAATTATATTTTATATTTTTATTAGAGATAGAGTGAGGAGAGAGATATATATATATATATATATATATATATATATATATATATATATATATATATATATATATATATATATATATATATAGAGAGAGAGAGAGAGAGAGAGAGAGAGAGAGAGAGAGAGAGAGAGAGAGAAAGAGAGAGAGAGAGAGAGAGAGAGAGAAGAAAGAGAGAGGGAGATAGAGGGTGAGAGAGAGAGAGAGAGAGAGAGAGAGAGAGAGGAGGAGAGATAGAGAGAGAGGAGAGGAGGAGGAAAGGAGAGAGAGAGAGAGAGAGAGAAAGAGAAAGAGAAAGAGAGAGAGAGAGAGAGAGAGAGAGAGAGAGAGAGAGAAAGGAAGAGAGAGAGAGAGAGAGAGAGAGAGAGAGAGAGAGAGAGAGAGAGAGGAAGAGATTGAAAGGAATGATAGAGAGAGAGAGAGAGAGAGAGAGGGCAGATAAAGAGAGAGAGAGATAGAGAGAGAGAGAGAGAGAGAGAGTGGGATAGAGAGAGAGAGAGAGCAGAGAGAGAGAGAGAGAGAAGAGAGAGAGAGAGAGAGTGGTTATTGTACAGGACCCACCACTGCCCACAAGGAAGCGGCCACACTGGGTTGAATATTCAACTCCATGGGTGGGTCCTGGCTCATATTTATTTTAAATGTCAGCAAGAACATTTGAATGGAAGGAGATGAATATTCATAAAAAAATAAAAATAAAAAGATAAAAAAAAGATGTCCTTAAATTATATTATAAAATTATACATGGTGCAGCATATTCAATTCTTCTTTGAAAGTAAGAGATAGCCAGTTACTCTTTAAAGAGGGATGATCTTGTATGTGACTTGTTAGCCTCCTTTAGAAGGTGTTATGGAACAAAGAGTACGAAAACACGTGACGGAAGTGAATAGGGTCCAGCTCTCGAGAATAGCCGATGAAGATATGTGGAACAGATTTCCTGGGGTATAGAGACGGTAAATTTGTAGATGGGGAGGATCCAGTGACATGTAGTCTCTGTGAGTGATGTTGGCGTGCAGCGGAGGCGTGCATTGTTCGACTTATATTTCTAAGTTTTGCCCTGCTGCCAATAAGACCGGGAGGCCTTGTCGGAGAGCAGGATAATAATCAGCTGATGGGAAAGGTCCTTGTTGGAGTGGTAATCAGGGAAGTACCTTTGAACAGGTATTTAATAAGGAAGAGGCTGTTTTTTGATTTTCCATGGAATGACTACTGAATCCGTGGGAAGGGTCCCTCGGAATGTGCAAAAATCA
>JABUQX010145135.1:0-10000 GCA_015478945.1 Trachelipus rathkii | reverse complement strand
ATATGGAGTAAAGAGCAGGTTGTTATATATATATATATATATATATATATATATATATATATATATATATATATATATATATATATATTATGAGTATATATTATTTGTATCAATGCATATATATATATATAAGCAAATACAAATACAAAGTGGTGACTGATGCCACTTACATAGGAAAGACTATTCGTGGTCTTTCTACGAGGATCGCTGAACATAAAGGTATTTCCTTTAGAACTTTGGATTAATTACACCATCTCCATTATTCTGCGATCAGTTCTCATTCTCTTCAGAAAATCATCCAAATACAGGATTCAAATTTTAATATTTTAGACTTTGGAAAAGAACCTGATCTCCATTCTTTAGAATCCTTATATATTTGGCACCACGCTCCAAAGCTGAATGAAAATTTACAAACTGAAAATATTTTAATATTAAAGTAGAGTTTTGTCGCTTAGTGATACTTTTTCATATATATTAGCAAAAATTTATTTATATATAACTTTTATGTAATTTTTTAAGCATTATTTATTTAAAATTTTTTTTATATTATTCATTATAGTCCAAGCCTTGATAATGGGTAGACGTGTAATTCACCGAAACTAGTCGGTATAATAAAATGTTTAGATTTGTTTTGGTCATTTTTAGCCATTATATAGTGAGTATAGCAGCAGCAGCATAAAGCAGGCGCAAAGAGCAGTACAGCAGTTGGCAGTATATATATATATATATATATATATATATATGTGTTGTTGTTGTTGCTACAGTAGCAGCAGACAATCTGGATATTGACCTTTTAAAGATATGAGTTGTTAGCATATATGGCTTTGAAGCTATACAGCAGCGAGCTGGCGCTGCGGCAGCGCGACGCGAAAGATAGTTATAGAGATGTTATATATATGGCAGTGGTATAAGGTTAGAAGCATATAGTATTTAGTAGGTATATATGGTTATTTTTGTATATATATATATATATATATGTTATATATATATATATATATATATAACACAAAAATTCTTTAATTTTGTAATTAAAATTAGCAGTTTATGGGCTCTCAACAAAAAGAGAGAGATTATACTGAGTACTTTTTTTTTTCCTTTAAGGGTTAAGTGCTGAGAATAAAGATAAGAAGTCTTAATTACACTGATTATATATATATATTATATATATATACAGTTGAAGAAGAAGTATATATATTGGTTAAGGATATTGTTATTATATATATATATATATATATGCTCATATATATATATATATTTGAAAGTATAAAATTCGGGCACTATCGGGTCGGAAACATGTGAACAGCACCGCACCGCACCGCACCGCATCGCGCACCTGTTGCACTTCCTACACCTGTGCCGTGCTCCATCACTGAAGTTATTTTCCTTCTTCGTCATTTTTCCGTCTTCCTCTCCTATCCATTCATATGTCTCTCCTTTATTTCTTCTTTTTTTCTGGAATCCCTTAATGTGGGGTCCTTAAACATAGTTAAGGATGCTGAAAGTCCCCAAAATCAAGTTCTAGGAGTTCTTAAAAGTAGGAAAATATATCTAACTCGCTCTATCATACGTTTGTAACCATAATTCATATCTGGCACTGGTAAAGGTTCCGTATCATATGATCTATCCATTTCTACCTTGTGCTTACGCCTTCTTCACCCTTTCCCTGTCTTCTTCTTTTATGCTTTTCATATGTCTATCCTTTATTTCCTTTTTTTTCCTAGGGAGCCCCTTAAGGGGATCCTTAGACTTCCTTGAGGGTTCTGAAACCCCTAAAATCAAGTTCTAGAGGTTCGTTATTCTAGGGTAAGACACATCAATTGGACTATTGTACTTTTGTATACAGATTTCAAGATTCGGCTCCAACATCTGTGCCTGATCCGCAGTATGAGCCATCTCAGACTCTGATTTCATGGTAGAAACATGTCGGCTATTTATTTTACACCCAGTTGATACTATAACCAATTAAAAGACTCAGCTCCCCTTTTGCATGGACGTAGCGGTATGAATCCCCAGCAGCGCTGCGGTGCCACCACCAGCTATATGTGTTCCAAGTTTGAATGCTGTCCGAAAATTATTTCCCTTGAAGCTGAAGAGATTATAGTGTATATATATATATATTATATTTTGTATATATATATATATATATATATATGTTTATATACTATATATATATATATATATATACAACTGCTGCTATCTTATGCAAACAATAGATACAGGATTATTTTTTATTTAAAAAAGTTTATATAATATATATAATATATAAGATATAATAATAATATTTATAATATAACTTAATACATAATATATATATAATATATTATATAATAAAATGATTATAACATATATAATATAGGAGACAGTCTTCTGATTGTGAAGGGCGTTAGCTTTCGATCCGTGCTGGATCCTCTGTCCGACGCACTGAATGGAAGATTAAAATATATGTGAAGCTAAAATCAATGAAAATTTTAAAAATTAAATCAATGAAAAAAAAAATGAAAAAAAATAGTTACAATATTCAATAAATAAACAAATAATAATAATAAAATAATAATAATTATAGCAATGATAAAAAACAATAATAACAATAATATTGAAACTACCAAATGTAATAATGAATAATAATAATAAATAATAATAATAATAATAATAATAATAATAGCAATGATAAAAAACATATAATAATAATAATAATAATAATAATAATAATAATAATAATAATAATAATAATAATAATAATAATAATAATAATAATAATAATAATAATAATAATAATAATAATAATAGTGATATAATAATAATAATAATAATAATCAATAATGCATAATGAATAATAAATTTTATAACCAATTAAAAACTCAGCTCCCCTTTTGCATGGACGTAGCGGTAAATCACGCCTTTGCTGCGGTACCACCACCAGCTATATGTGTCCGTTTGAGATGCTGTCCGAAAATTATTTCCCCTTTGAAGCTGAAGAGATTATATATATATATATATATATATATATATATATATATATATATAATATATATATATATATATATATATATGATTTATATATATATATATATATATATAAATATATAATAAAATGATGTACTACAATGACTACGATTGTTATATATTGTAAAAGGTGAAGAATGAAGAGAGAAAAAATAATAAAAGTAATTTTAGTAATAATAACTAAAATGATATTATTGATTATTATATAATAATAATAATCAATAATAATAATAATAATAATAATAATAATAATAATAATAGTAAAAATGATTATATTCATAAAACTAATGTAAAATTGAAAAAAAAAAAGCAATATAAAAATTTTAATTTTTTATGGTGAATAATAATAAAAATAAAAATAATAATAATAATAATGAATAATAAATAATATAAATAATAATAATAATAATAATAATAATAATAATAATAATAAAATAATAATAATAATAATAATAATAATAATAAATAATAATAATAATAATAATAATAATATCAAATAATAATAATAATAATATTTGAGGTTAAAGTTCTATTACTCTAATTCAGATATATATGGTATATACCTCCCCTTTAATTTCCATGAAACTGAAAGATTTACACGGCATATGTGTACAACTTAATATTTTAATAAGATAATTACATTTCAATCCAGATCGTTTAATACCTACAAACATAATCTTCAAAAGAACTTCAAAGCTACAACTCGTGAAGTGGAGGAAGAAGAAAAGAAATAATTCCTGTAAACACTTTATATATATATATATATATATATATCTTATATATATCTTTTTGACGTTTATATATATATATATTGATATAATAACATACATATATGTATGTATGTATAAATGTATAAATAATGTATAATTTTATATTTATGTATATATATAAGAATCGCATATATATATATAACATGTAATAACGTACTAATATCTTTCTAATAGAAAAGATTGGAAATACCAGAATAATAATATAATAATATATATAGTAATATAATAATATATATATATATATAATATATAATAATAATATAATATATATATATATATAATTATATATATATGCTCATAATATAGTAACAATAATATATATATATATATATGTATATATATATATATAATATATATATATATACTATATATATATATATATATACTATATATATTCTAGAAGGGATGATAAGCGTTCTGGACACCTTATAGCCAAATGAGATTACGCAATTAGAATTCTTTTTCATTCTAAGATATCTCAAAGTTGTTGCTGAAAACTTACACCCTCAATAGTGGTACCGATTTTGAGGACCCTAAATTCCTCAAACAGAGCACTATTCTATTTCATTTGTTCATATATATATATATATATATATATATATATATAAATAACTATTATATACTATATATATATATATATATACATAATAAATAATAATATATATGTAAACTATATATATATAATATATATATATATATATGCATATATAATATAATATAATAATATATATATATATATATATAACGTGTTATATGATATGTATATGTATGTAATATATGATATATAACTCTTTCTAACATAATAATAACACTGTATACATATATGATCTTATATTAATCAGGGGCAATAAAAATTTTTTAACTTTGTAAAGTTGGTGAAACTTAGAAGCCATTTTATGATCAAGGGAAGGCCTCAGAAATGAGCATTGGCATAAATTAAATATGTGGTTTCATAAGGAATCGATTTTGTGAACTTTTATTGTTGTTTGTCTTAAATGAGATTTTTCAAAATTAAATTATTTTATCTTGTAGTTAAATTATTTTCTCATTAGATATTTATTGAGTTAAATAAAACTAAAACAATACCATATAATAAATGCACAGCAGGCACAGTGCTGCACGGCAGACCGCTCGCTGAAGAGCTCGCTCAGGGAAGTATGCCGCGCTACATGCGCGCAGGCAGTGTTGTAACAACTTACCTCACCTGAATGCGAGAGTAAGTTAAATATGTATATAAGTAAATATAACTATAGACATTACCATGCTATAGTTAAACTTTATTAAATATCAGCATTTTGTTACATGTTTGGCCAGGAAGAAATTGAAATGCCAAAAGTATCCCTCAAATGAGCAATTTTCAGGAAAGTTTTCCAAACCTTTTCTCCTTGTAAGAATTAATCACGTATTTGTTTTTAATAAAGATGTTTTTTATATTTTGTTATATATATATAACATAATATATATATATATATATTATAATATATATAAATATATATATATATATACTTGCTATGCTAATATATATATATATATATGAAGAATACGTTTCTTTTCTTTGCAGAATTTATTTTTTTCTTGCTACTTCATTATCAATAAGACAATAAAAAAAGGGGAAAATGATGAATCTCTGTATAAACCTGAGGAAAAAAGAAGCCCAAAAATAGTCCCTCCTAAAAGAAAATATAATATAAAACAATAGAAATGTATTATTAACATTTATACTATTATTATTATTATTATTATTATTATTATTATTATTATTATTATTATTATTATTATTATTATTATTATTATTATTATTATTATTATTATTATTATTATTATTATTATTATTATTATTATTATTATTATTATTATTATTATTATTATTTAACCTTTACCGATCTAGGAAACGATAATTTTTTGTTTATTATTTTTTTTTTATTATTTGATATGTAGAAAAGTATGCTTATAATAAATTCCAATGGTAACAGAATGGTTTTAAAAATTTATTGGACCTCTTCCAATTTAGGAAACGGTTATTTTTTGGTTCATTTTTTTTTTTTTTTGCTTTTTTGTTTTTTGTTTTGTTATCATTTGTGAGTTAGGAAAGTTTGTTTAGAATAAATTCCAGTGGTTGCAGATTGGTTTTATAAATTATAATTATTAAAATAGGTATATAGTATTTAAAGTGCCAAATTCACTTTAAAGGGAAAAATTTAATTTTTTTTTTATAAAAAAAACTTAAATTTTGATAGGCTTTTATTAGAAAGTTTAATAATTTGATAAAAATTTTAAATATATATAAATATATATATATAATATATATATATATATATATAATATATATATATATATATATATATATAATAAAAAGTAACTCACATCTATACTCCTCTCACAGATATATCTATATAATTATAATAACATGACTAATATATATATATATATATATATATATATATATATATATGAGGGTATGAATTGAAAATCAAAATTTTGAGAATAAAGAATCTTTTTGAGGTGCAAAAAGTTTCAGTTAGGTCTCTTAAGAAAACTGTCAAAATTTGAGCAATTTTGGATGAGGGGATTTACTCCCTCATCGCCCCCAAATTTTGAAAATGGGGTAATTTTGCTCATTTCTTCAATTTTCTCTTAAAGTATTTATTTGTCGAAATTTTATGTTAAATAACTTTTATAGCAAGATCGATTTTTCGGAACTTTCCTAGTATTTTTGTAACGAAAGCAATCGTATTTTAAAAAGGAAATATGCTCGTTCAAGAACATCTTAGGCTCCTTTTGAATATTAAAAATTTCCTTTTATACTACATATATATATACTCTCTCTCTCTCTACTCTCTCTCTTTATATATATATATCCATATATATATATATATATATATATATATATCTTATATATATATATATATATATATATATATATATACTGCTGTATAACTCTATATACATATGTTTGTGTGCGTGTGTAAGCATTTACGTACATGTCAGTAGAAGTGTTACTTTGATGGACGAAAAGATTTAACAAAACTTCAAATAAAAATAGGAAGCATATACTATCCTAGAACTGTGTTAGGAGAACATATAGTACTAATTTTGGAACCGGGCTCATTATATATAGACCATATTGTACCAAATTTGGCCAATTAGCAGCTATTTCTTCTGGTATTTTATCACACTTCAAGAAATATATTATCAGTCTCGATGATTTAGCTGTTTTTGGTTGTGACAGCACAAATGTAAACGTTGGAGTGCATTAAGGTATTATTAGGTTTTTAGAAGAATTTTTATAACATCCACTTCAGAAGTTTATTTGTCTTCTTCTTACAAATGAATTACTACTGAGGCATTTATTCACACATATCGATGGAGCAACAAAGAGCCCTTCCAGCTTTTCATGGAAAATCAGTAATGAATTAAAGAAGTTTGAAAATTTTCCAGTCATTAAATTTAAGCCTATAAAAATGCAGAAATTGCCTCAGCAGGAAGATATCGATTTGAGTACAGATCAAAAATTACTGTTACTTTATTGCCAAGGATTTGATCTGGTATAATATATAATAATCTATCTCAAAGAATGCCAGGTCCAATATTACATTCTCGATAGCTAACTACAGTTATTAAAATCCTTAAATTGTATGTTTTTAAAATGAATCCATCTGAAGGGCTTATTACCCTAGCGACATTAGTCATCAGAGTATACGCTCCCTGTTGGTTCTTGATTAAAGCTACTCTCTCTTGCATCTACGGCCCAAGGCATGTTCTCAATATGATTACATTTTCAAGATACCTACCATTACAACTACAAAATATTATAGACTCTGTAATTCAGAGAAATGCTGATTTCGCTCACCCTGAAAATATTCTGATAAGCATGCTGTGTGATGAAAGACATCTTATTCTTGAGCTTGCAATACAAAGAATTATTTCAGTACGAAAGCATAATGAGAAAAAACCATTTGAACTAAGGAAGTTTCTAATACCGGAAATCAACTTCCAAGCATAAGATTATACCGATTTAATATTTTGGCAAAATTACCAGATGACAGAGCCTTCTTTGTTTCTATTCACGGATACAGAAACTTTAAAAGTCTGCCTTAAAGATGATAATATTTTAAACATACAATATGCGAAATTTCCTTGTCATTCACAGAACGTCGAAAGAGCTGTTCGATTGTGCTTGACTTCTAATTCAGTTTTTGGTGAAGAAAATCGAGAAGGATTTATTCGTGTCAGAATGAAATCCAGGGAAGCAATAAAAAAATATGACTCCAAAAGACAGTTTATGAACTAGATTTATAAAGAAAACAAGCTGGTGGGAGGGTGTTTGGAAGTCGAAATGCAACTACCTCCTCGCGGTGAGTTCTGGGTAGCTTGATTTAAGATAGCAAAAAATTCCCAAAGTAGCATATGCCATATATATATATATATATATATATATATATACTAATATATATATACTTTATATACATATATACTAATAATATATATATATATATATATATATATATATATATATATATATATATATATAAGCGAAATATAAATACATATATATATATATATATGTATATAAATATATATGGATACCTTTTAATAATATGTAATAATAATATAATAATATATATTCTTAATAATAATAATAATATATATATATATATATATATATATATATAAATAGAGAAAAAATCATAATAATAACTAATAATATATATATATAATATATATATATATATATATAATATATATAATATATATATATATGTATAAATATATATAATATATCAATAATATGTAATATATATAAGAGAGAGGAAGAGCAGAGAGAGAGAGAGAGAGAGATTCTTAATACTCTAAAGGAGCCAAAGATGTTCTTGAACGAGCATATTTCCTTATTAAAATACGCGTATTTTCCAAACAAACAATCCTATGGCTTGGTTTTGGTATCCATAAACTTCTCTTGAAATTGGCTTTATTGTTACTATTTCACATGAATTTCGACAAATAATACTTTAAGAGAAAATTGAAGAAATGAGCAAAATTACCCCATTTTCAAAATTTGGGGGGGATGAGGGAGTAAATCCCCTCATCCAAAATTGCTCAAATTTTGACAGTTTTCTTAAGAGACCTAACCGAAACTTATTGCACCTCAGGCGATTTCGATTTCAAAAATTTTGATTTTTCACTCTATTATCTATATATATATATATATATATATATATATATATATATATATATATATAACCTATATATATAACAACCCATCATATGTCAGCCATATAATATCTTTATCTTTATAATAATAATATAATAATAATATAATAATAATAATATATTACATGTATTATATATAATGGCAATAGGTATATATATAGTTTTTATAATAATAATAATAATAATAATTCCTTCCACTGATAATAATAATAATATATATATATATATATAATAATAATAATAATAATATAGCATAAATATAATATATGTATAATATATATATAATATATATATATATATATATATATAATATATATATCTTTTTTATATATATATCTTCATATATATATTCTAAATCTATGTATAATATATAATAACCAATAATATATAATATATATTAATAATATATATATATATATATATATTTCATATAATAAATAATAAATGTATAACCAATATGTATGTATAACAATAACCTTCTTCCAATAATGTAATAATATTGTATATATAATAATAATAATATGCTTAATAATAATAATAATATATATATGTAATAATATATATAATAATATATACATAAATATATATATATATATATAACATTCTAATAATATGTATACAATATATATATATATTAAATATATGTATATATATTATCATATATAATAATATATGCTCTTTCTGTAACTTAATGGCAATAATATGTAGCATAATATGTAGCTGTATGCGCTGCTCTAACAACATTGTATGTATGAAGTATGTATTAATATAATAATATATATAATAATATATATATATATGTATATGTAATAATAATATACATGTAATATAATATAGTAACCAATAATAACTATAACTTAACCTTTATATAACAATAACTCTTCTCATATAATATAAAAATGTATGTATATATATATATAATATATAATATATATAATAATATATATAATATAATATAATAATAATAATAATATGTAATATAATATATATAATAATATAATATGCTAATAATATAT
>JABUQX010145133.1:22500-30535 GCA_015478945.1 Trachelipus rathkii | reverse complement strand
TTCTTTCCTTTACGCAATTTTTAGTCTCTCTCTCTCTCTCTCTCTCTCTCTCTCTCTCTCTCTCTCTCTCTCTCTCTCTCTCTCTCTCTCTCTCTCTCTCTCTCTCTCTCTCTCTCTCTCTCTCTCTCTCTCTCTCTCTCTCTCTCTCTCTCTCTCTCTCTCTCTCTCTCTCTCTCTCTCTCTCTCTCTCTCTCTCTCTCTCTCTCTCTCTCTCCTCTCCTCCCCTCTCTCTCTCTCTCCCCTCTCTCTCTCTCCCTCTCCCTCTCCTCCCCCCCTCTCCTCCCTCCCCTCCTCCCTCTCCTCCCCCCACCCTCCCTCCTCCAGCATCTCCTTTATTCCCTCAGGGGGCCTGGGCCTCCCTCTGCCTCCCCTCTCTCCTCTCTCTCTCTCTCTCTCTCTCTCTCTCTCTCTCTCTCTCTCTCTCTCTCTCTCTTCTCTCTCTCTCTCTCTCTCTCTCTCTCTCTCTCTCTCTCTCTCTCTCTCTCTCTCTCTCTCTCTCTCTCTCCTCTCTCTCTCTCTCTCTCTCTCTCTCTCTCTCTCTCTCTCTCTCTCTCTCTCTCTCTCTCTCTCTCTCTCTCTCTCTCTCTCTCTTCCTCCCCTCCCCTCCCCTCTCCCTCCTCCTCTCCCTCCCCTCCCTCCCTCCCCTCCCCCTCCCCTCCCCTCCTCCCTCTCTCTCTCTCTCTCTCTCTCTCTCTCTCTCTCTCTCTCTCTCTCTCTCTCTCTCTCTCTCTCTCTCTCTCTCTCTCTCTCTCTCTCTCTCTCTCTCTCTCTCTCTCTCTCTCTCTCTCTGTCCTTATCCTTTTTCCTCTTTTTTCTCAGCATCAATATCAATTCAATTTTTCCTTTCCTGAATTTTTCTATTCCTCTTTCTGTTTCTCTCTTCTTCCCCTTCTCTCGTTATATATACATATTTTTGTTATATATATATATATATATTTATAAATATAAACAAACATTTAAGCATATAAGTTGATATGCTATATATATGTATCTATATATATATATTGTATGTTGTTGTGGAGTGCTGAATAGTGAAAAAGCTAATACTGAATACCGAATATTGGCTATTAACATTTCGATCCTTCCATCCAATAATGATTCGGCCGAATAACTCGCTAGTTCAACAATGAAGATCCAACCCATCCACTGTGGAAGTAACAAACAAACCAACTAAACAACCACACACATAACTCCTAGAAGAGCAAAAATAATCCCCATGAGAATGATAGATTACAAATAATCAGACATTACTCATGATCTCATAAGATATCTAAGATCCTTCCACAATTCACATCCCACAGCAATTATGGACTCCTATTTTCCTTTTCCTATTTATCCCTGAAGGAACACAAAAAATTCATGTGGCACTACGAAGGTTACATAGATCAGCCAGCCTCTGCATATATCTACAGTAGTACGCAAGTTTACTGCGGTCGATATTCGGGAAGCATGTGCTAACTTTAGTCTACATGTAGGGATGCCAATGACCTGGATGATGTCTTTCATCCATCTGAAATACAGTCGGTCGGATGGTCCGTCATTGTCCACCCAGGGTGAACTGAACGATCTTGGTATAAGAGTTGTATTTGCCGAAGTTGTCCTGAGCGGTTGGCTTCGTGCATGAAAAATGACTACTGACCATGGCACAAGAGTAACATTTTATCGTAACAGAGAAGCAGAGCTTGCGGAGGCTCTTCCAGTCAGATGGTAACCTTGTATTGCAGTGAAGTTGCAGGCCTGCTACTCGCTGGGACTCCCAGCATACGATGCAGATGAGTGGCGACTGTTTATGACACTTCTAAGAGCAGTTTAAAGTGTGTGGTTGTTACACAACGGCAACAGGTATGCTTCGGTTCCAGTAGGGTACTCGGTACGGATGAGAGAGGAGCATGCAAAATCAAGACAGTTTGGAGAGGCTACAATATCTGGTACATGAATGGTAAATAATGGTAAATATTTTGCTCAGTCAGCAAGCAGGTTTCTCACCAAATATACCTGCTTCCTGTGTTATTGGGACAGCCGGGTGGCAGGATCACTGGATCAAAAGAGAATGGCCACCGAAGAGGAAAACCTTGACGCCAGGTGACAGAACATCGTACGTGAACCACTTGTACAGAGAGAAACATCATCTTGCTCCTCCCTACACATAAAAACTTGTTCTTTGATGAAACAATTTTGTGAAGGTTCTGACCATGATGGTGAATGTTTCCGCTATATATGCTCAACGTCTCCCGGGCCCAATATCCATACATCAAAGCTGGGATATTTGATGGCCCACAAATACGGGCATCCCCTTCCCATGGATGTTCTCTTCCATTTATATAACAACAAATGACCAAGATGAGTAAACAACGATAAAGACTTCTGTATGCAACATAATAATTCCACAAGAACACAATTTTCTAGAACCAAATTAACATTGTACAGAACTGCTAGACAGTTTTCATTCTCATGGATGTAGAATGAGTATAAAGTTGTCGTAATCTGCCCTACATCTTCCCTCACTACAAGCAGTGTTTCCGGATAACCTAGACAATGTTAGTGATGAACAGGTGAACGCTTCCATCAAGATCAAAAGTTCATGGAAGGGACGTTACCAGGACAAGTGGGATATCAATAGGATGGCCGACTATTTGGAGCTTGATGAGGTATATTCCAGACGCTATGCACAGTAGATCGTCTACGAAGAGAAAAGTTACTACCATCGTAGGTATGTTACATTAACTAAAACCCATTCCCTTCTCTATTACATCTTCGATTGCTGTCCCATATTACTTTTATTCATAGTTGTTATTATATGTTTAACATATATATCTATCAAAGACATGTATCATATCATTGCGATTTGTTTCTCTCCCTTCATATATCCAATATATATATATATATATATATATAAGTTAAGGTTAAGTTATATATGTTATATATATATATATATAGTTATATATATATATATATATATTATTATTATTATATATATATATGTTATATATATATATATATATATCCAATAATTGTGGATAGACCCTCTTGAAAAGGTAAAATCATAAAATTTTACAAAATCTGTGTGTTACACACACAATATCTCACAAATGCGATGTGATATGCAAAAACCGATTGCATTTTTGAATCAGCACATCAATAATCAATTGTAAAACCCCGGTCCAATAAATTTCATGTTTACCAGTGTTATATACAAAGTAATAAAAACAAAAAGTACAACTATTTTACCTATAGTAAACCATTCACATATTAAAAATAATTAAATGAAAATTGAAAAGTTTCGTAGTTAAAGATATTAAACTAAACTTCATTTGAATAAGCTTTAAGGTTAAAATGACAGAACATTAGCAGTTCTCCATTTTCAGGGGATAACCTATTTCTTGTGGCTTCATAAATATTTCCTCCTGTTCTAAATATTCTTTCACTTTCGACTGATGACGGTGGAGCTGAAAGGTATTTTATTGCTAGTTTTTTCAAATTCATAAAACTATTTCGGTGTTTTTCCACCAATTGAAGGAATATCATTGTCTTACCGGTCAAAGTAGGCAAACTTATATATTTGTTTCTTTTGTATAATTCCGTATGTAGCCTTTACTTTATGCACAATAATAACATAGTCAGAAGAATGGGACTTTCTTTTTTCACTCTCACTTTCTTTTCTGTATGACGATTTTGATGCAACAATTTCTTTAAAACAATCCTGAAAATGGAACCTTCAGCTTCACTTTCTCCACTACGTGAATCATCGTCAGCAGAAGAGTCAGGAGCTAAATTTTCATGCATTTCTTTTCATGCCTCAACGACCATATTTTTTTACTGATTCATCTGATTCATGTTGAAAAATTAGCTTGAATCGCAGATCTAAGAAAGTAGCTACACACAAAGATTTATAAAATAGAAACTTAGAAAGTCTTTTTTCTGGAACCTTCAGCTTCACTTTCCCCACGACGTGAATCATCTTCCACTGAAGCTTTTGCTTTTAATTGCCTTATTTAAAAATAGATTTATTGCTAAAATGGAAGGGATCACTTGGGCGACTGTTACCACGTTTAATGCTTGTTTTATGTCAAATGGCTCAAATAAATGCCATATTGGCTACTGAAAATTTGTCAACATTTTCTGATTGCATTCAGCAGCGTATATGGATAGGGGAACTTTTTGTTCAAACAATCTTTTAAGCATATCATAAGTTCTGTTCCAGCGTGTAGAAACGTCTTGAATTAATTTATGCTGTTTGACATTCAGCTGCATCTGTAAAGTTTTAAGCTTTGCACTTGCAGCTGCTGAATGGTGCTTCTGCAAGTAAATAAAATATCTTAACAGACTTCTGACATAATATTGAATCGTGAATGCATAGTTGCAACATGTGAATAAAAACATGAAATTGATAGCAAGCCACCTCTCTTATACCAGCTACCATGTGTCTGGTCCATTATCCCGTATCACTAAATGAATTCTATTTTTAGAATATTGAAAAAATGTCAAAGGCCCTTATAGGATCTGACAAATGATAAAGATTTTCGCCATATTACTACAAAATCTAGCTATATTTCTTTATTTTGAAAATAAGTTTCCTAAAATAACTTCCCTTGCGTTATCGTACTCTATTGTTTATAAAGCTCAATATTCAGCCCGAATAGTTCGGCAAAAAAGCCGAATACCGAATATCTGGCATTCCGGCCGAATAGGGCCGAATACCGAATACTTCAAGGCCGAATATTCAAAGATCCATTAAGTATAAGGAGCATATATAGCAGTTCCAGCATATGGCTGCTATATGGCTATGTTATATATATTTATATATATATGTTATATATATATATATGTATTATTATATATATATATATATGTTATATATTATTTATTATTTCTATATATATATTATAAGTATATATAATAAGTTATATATATATATATATATATATGTTATTGCTATATATATATGTATAGTATATATATATATATAAGGTGTTATATTACTATATATTGTTATATATATATTGGTTATATATATATATATATCAGGTAATATATATATATAGGCTATATTATAATGACAATCACTTTTGGCTGGCTGCTGGCTATGCGTTACTATATATATATATATTATAGTATAGTGTATTCAAAGTTTTGAATAATATAAGGCTGGTGCTGGCGTTGCCAAGGTTATAAATATAAATATATATATACATGTAGCAGTATGTTATATTGCTGGTTGTTACTATATATATACTATACTGGTTAAGGTTGGCTGTATGCTATATATATATAGTTAGCTGGTTAAGGTTATAATATATATATATATATATTGAATAAGCTTCTTTTGCTTAATCTTAACTTAATGTCTGCTATAATCAAATTGTCAAAAAGTAAACACTTATTTTTTAACCTTTTAATGACCTAATTTAGGTCAGTAAACTTAAAATGGCAGACATCAGAAATATAATTAGAATCTATATCAAAAACTAGATATTTGTTGCTATGACTATTATATATATATATATATATATATATATATATAGCATATATATATATATATATATAGTTATATATATATATAATATATTTCATCATTGTATTTGAAATGAAAATGAATGACAAGAAATGCAAAATAAATAAAAAGTGAAATAAAATAATAATAATAATAATAATAATAATAATAATAATAATAATAATAATAATAATAATAATAATAATAATAATAAAATAATAATAATTATAATAGCAAAGTGTAATATTAATAATAATAATAATAATAATAATAATAAATACACATAATAATAATTATAAAACAAAAGGGAATACATAGTAAAGGAAGGGGTATATTATGAACATTTTACCGTTACAATTACAAGTCATCCTTCGGACTCTTAAGAAATTCCTCAAGTCCAATAAAAATGTTATTTTTTAATTTCACTAACTTCACCCGGCGTAATATATATATATATATAGCTATATATATATAGCATATATATATTATGCCATATATATATATATATATATATATATAGTATAGGGTGGTAAACTGACAGTATATTTGTTATATGCTATATGTATATTATATATTATATATATATATATATATATATATATATATATATATATATATATATGCTGTATCTTTATATATATATATATGCTAATTTGTCTATGTAGATATATCTGTAACTATTGTTAATATATCTATATATATATATATATATATATATATATATATATATATATATATATATATATATATATATATATATATATATATATATATATATCGCTTCAGATATAGTGAAAAGATCAAGTTTAAATATTTTTTTCAAATATATTTCTTGACTAATCTTTCATGGTTGTGTCTAGTAGTGGCAGTCAGTTATTACCGGAGCTTCGGTATCGGAATAGGGTCCGTGACCCTAAATATTTGGAATCGGATACAGGGTCAGAATCGCATGATTCTGAATAGTTGGAACCAGATAATCAAAATCAGAGATCAATTACTTTACAAAATATAAATATACATTTTAACAATTCCAATCGACAGACAGGTTAATAATACCCGATAACTTCCTTACACAAAACCCTTAATTATAATTATAATTATTATAATTATTTTAATTATTATAATATAATAATATTATTATTATTATTATTATTATTATTATTATTATTATTATTATTATTATTATTATTATTATTATTATATTATTTATTAATTATAATTGTAAGGTTATTTGTTGTTTTATTTCTTTTAATTAAAAGACCCTCTCAAGATATCTCCAACTAACTATAGTGTTTTTTATAAATATTTTATAAGTAGCATAGACGAAAAACGTTATGGGCAGCATTGCATGGTAGAAGACGAAGATCTTGGAAAAATTAGAGTAACCCAATAACATAAAATTAACACACTCAGCACATCCATCTACAGTTCAGAAATTGTTAATGAACACGAATTATTTTATAACTTAATTCACATCAAACAAAACAGTTGTAACAATGACGTGAAAAAATTTTTCTAAACCTTGTATCATATTGCTTGTATAAATAAATAAATTTAAAACAATGCAGCAATAATTTTATTTTCATTCCCAGCCAGCATTTCAAGGACCAAACGAAGAAATGCCTATTAATTTTCTTCTTTTTTTAAATATCACCACAACTCACGGGCAGACCCCTATTAAAGGAAGGGTTATTAATATCATTATCACTAGCATAAAAATCACCATCACTATTACCATCATTAATATTACATTTGTAGTTTCACAAGAAAGGCAAAATATCGGAAAATCTGTCGAAGAAACCATGAAAAAAAGGAAAATTATAAAAAAAAAAAAAACTCTTAAGCGCAGGCTCATGTTCCTTAAAACTAATACCACCACACGCACGAAAGTTACTGGTAACTATTTGAGGGTTAGGTTGAAGTCGGGTGTTTTGGATAGCGACTCTATACAACCCTGTTAATAAAAAAAACAAGATATCAGACTTCTAAAACGAAAAGAAGTTTGGCCAAGTTTAGCAAGTGCGTCCGTAATTATAAATAAAATCACTTAGTGTTTCCCGATGAGAAACGCTTGAAACTAAAAATGTAAACATAAATCATAGCAAGGCTTCATCAGCGAATAATAGTAACCCCAAAACTAAATAACAAGGTTCGTTGAATAGTTCTGTATTCAAACAACACTGAACTACTATAGTAAAAGTGTCAGAAGAATTCAATTTTCACCCTGAGAGCCCTGAACAACTCACGAAGTCAACGTCCATGGATGTGGCGTCCAACAATGTTTCCTTTGATCAGGTAATGCCATTTGATTGTTCCGGATACATGGTTGGTTGTTATATATATTATATTAGAGCAGAGCAAAGCAAGAAAGCAGCATATATATAAAGAGCAGCGATATATTACATACGCTATAGGCTGGCGCTGGCTATACATATATATGGCTACATAAGTTGGTTATGCTATATATGTTACATATTATATATATATATATACAGCAGTGCTATGGATATATTATTATATGTATGAATATTCTTATTATGTTCT
>JABUQX010145133.1:10000-15000 GCA_015478945.1 Trachelipus rathkii | reverse complement strand
ATTATTATTATTATTATTATTTCTATTATTATTATTATTTTGCCAAATTATTATTTATCAATTATTATTATTATTATTATTATTATTATTATTATTATTATTATTATTTATTATTATTATCATTATTATTATTTATCATTATTATGATTATTATTATTATTATTATTATTATTATTATTATTATTATTATTATTATTATTATTATTATTATTATTATTATTATTATTATTATTATTATTATTATTAAAGGTTGGGATAAACAAATCAACACACTTATCTTTTTTCAATTATCAGAAATCCGTAATTTAGCAATAATATAATTAATAGCGAAATAAATCCCCAATTCTTGACTGAGAATGTTTAAATCAAATCCTAGAGGAGCGTCGTTGTAAGCCTTTGGCCAGAAAATAAATATGTGGCAGGTCAAGGCAGTGGTATGTGGGACCACACCCAATTTACAGTTTATGTTGTGAAACATCCTAGAAGTAGGAGAGGTGTTATATGATCCTCATATACGATAATATATATATATATATATATATATATATATATATATATATATATATATATATATATATATATATATATATATATATATATATATATGTGTGTGTGTGTGTGTGTGAGGGTGTGTATATGTTATGTATGTTCATGTGCTTGTATGTTTTTGTAATTTAGTTCTGCTAATAAGTATACCTCGAGTGGTTTCAAAACTTGTGCTAGTAATCATCTCGTATCGTGCCTAACAAGATTGTCAGTCACTGCTTATCAATGTCTACCAATCCCCTTAACTGGACTAGAATTTATTTAGTACATGACGAATATTGAGAAAAACTTCCATTCCTTTAACCATCTTCCTGCAACACAAACTGAAGTCATTATTAAGCTTTTTTTTTCAGTCTATACTATATATAGTTGGCACCCTGATCTTTAGCACCGCATTGTACCAAGTACCAAAAACCGTGCAAAAACAAGTGTGTCGGTCAACTAATAGAAAGAATTGGAAAAATGTTGTCTTATGATCTTATATCAGCCGCTACGCTACGGCTTCGGAAATAAATTAAAAAAAACGTTCGATAAAAAACGTCCCACTGAAAAATAGGTTACATCTCTCTAGCCTTTTCATCCAACTACTTTCGGAACCATGGTTGAATCTTCCAAACGCTGAAAATTTCAAAACATATATGGCATTTAGTCGATAGCGTTTGTTTTCTCTTCTTCTTGGTGGGTACTGAGTTTTCTGAGCTTTCGACATTTTTAAAATAGAGGCCATGAAAATGTGGGGAATTACCAGTGTAGTTGAGTTGGTTTTCGAACAGTTTTACTAATTCTCCTTATCCAAATTTTCGATTCCAACAATCCTTAGAATTCGACTTAAAAAACCTGGGTAGTTAAGAAATATAGTGATCGCATTAATTTCCTGGATTTCTAGTTTCAATAATAATAATAATAATAATAATAATAATAATAATAATAATAATAATAATAATAATAATAATAATAATAATAATAATAATAATAATAATAATAATAATAATATCCTCCAAACAAAGCTAACAACAAAACTTCCCTATGTGGCGAAACCCTTCAACAAAGGTACTCACTAAAAATCCAAGTGACCCAACAAACGATCAGAAAATCTATAACATTAATAATAAATACAATCCCTCCTTTACAACCCCCCCCCCTCCCCTTCCCCAAATCCTTATTTCGTGTTCCAAACAACTAACAGAAATAACAGCCTCCAAAAAGACAAAAACTAATCACCTAAATTGCATGAGAACAGACAAAAAAAAAAAAAAGAAAAATAACAAACTTGTTTCAGCAACTACCTAAAAGCAACCTAATTTCATACAACCACCTTACATAATACACCCAAAAATTAAATAAATTAATAGTACAGATCCTTCAGGCGTCTTATTTTATTTTTTTTTATACTTTTATTAGGGTAATATAAAAATATTTACTTTTTATATATATAATCAATTTTTCAAGAAGAAATCCGAAGACCATTAAGACACCATGTACCAATAAATTACAGCAAGATAATAAGCTTTTTAGGGACAATATAATAATAGTATTTCTCTCTCTCTCTCAAAAATATTCTTCTAAGAATTAAAAACATTCTTTTTTGATTTAAAAACTATACTAGCAATAAAAAAAAAAAATATTTCCTTAAATACACTGTTCCCTAATATATATATATATATATATATATATATATATATATATATATATATATATATATATATATATATATAGAGTAGTAGCCGCAATATATATATATATATATATATATATATATATAAAACATGTATACTTATATATATATATATATATATATATCCTTATGAGTTTCATGGAGCAGATAAATATTTTTTTTTTACTTTTTTTCATATATTGTTATTATACAATACTAACAATATATTTGAATGCTGATGAGAAGGCTTCTAACAAATTTTAAATACAGAAAAGTCATTATTAATAATACTGTACTTTTTATGCACTCTACGTTTGGCAGGTCTGGAAAGAGTTAATGCCTTGCGATATTTTTCTTGTAGGTGGCAAAATTCGTACCCGAAACAAGAGAAAATCTATACGGCAAAAATCCATGTAGGTTAGGTTGAAATTTACTGCTTTGTCGATCCATATAGGTTAGGTTGCGTTCTACTGCATCGTCGATCCCATTACAGGTTGCTTGCAATTTTACTGCCCTCTAAGTTGGTGGTTACAGATATGTCTTTCATGTATACACAGAATCTATATATGAAATAAAAAAAACATATGGAACGTATTTTACCCACAAACATTATTTTTTACGTTACCTTAAATTCTTTCACGTATTAACACTAAAATCCCATTTTCTTTCTCATGCAAAATGAACGTTTTTGTTTACTTTATTAATAAACTTTCAATTTTCAAATTTAGTACCTTTCTCATCAGCATCTTAATTAATTGCCAGTGTCATATACTAACAATATATCAAAATAAAACTTTAAAAAAAAAAAAAATTAGCGCCATAAAACATAATAGGTCCTATATATATATATATATATGAGATATAGATGTTATATATATATATATATATATATGTTAAAGAGATGAGTTAATATATATGTATATATATTATATATATATATAAATTATTATATATATATATATATAGTGTTATATATATATATATAATAAAATTGGTTGCTAAACTTCTATTGTTGTCAAAAATTGAGAAAAATATCACCCAGTGATTTAAAATCTTTTTGAGTAAAAAATTAAAAATGAAAAAAAAATTGCACAAAATAAACAAGGGAATAAAAACCAAGTCTTCAGACCAGACTTCACCGCCTAGGTCTATTTTCCTCAGCAATATAAAACACACACACAATAGAGAATCTTATAAAACTAACTTCATTATAGAAGAAAAAGAAAGAAAACAAGAAAAACTTTCACTAAAAAGAGAGATTTGTACAATTTTTCGTGTAATAAGAAAAATATATACAAGACTTTGTATATAAAGTAACATTTACATGTATATACTTTATATATATAATTATATATACATATATACACACACACTAAACCGAAAGCTATATAGTAACAATGGAAAAAAAAATTATTTTTTTTAAATGTTTGATATCATTGTTATCACGTAACAAAAAAAAAATATAGAATACAAAAATAAAAAATAAGGAACTTGTCGGTTTTTGGTCAACATTATATATATACATATTTTTAATAAAATAAACAAATTCGAACGAGTTCTATCGCATAAAAATTTTGTGAAGATTCCTAAAAAATTTAAATTTTATTATTAAACCAATAAAAATTAATAAATTAATGAAATCAATATATATATATATATATATATATACTATATATATATATTATATATATATATATATATATATATATATTATATATATATATATATACATATATATATATATACCTGCTATATATATATATACATATATATATACATATGTAGCAGGTGGTAAAGAGTTATTATTGGTTGGAGTAATGGTTGGTGTTAAGTTAAGATATATATATAAAATAAATATATATATATATATATAATATATATATATATATATATATATATATATATATATAACCTAACCAAACGATCTAACGTAACCTAACCAAACAACATAACGTAAATTATAATAATAATAATAATAATAATAATAATAATAATAATAATAATAATAATAATAATAATAATAATAATAATAATAATAATAATAATAATAATAATAATAATAATAAACGAAACTCAAGAAGATAATTGTTTTTAAAACAAAGAACACACCGTTACTAAATAAAAAACAAAATAAATAAACAACGTACAAAAATTTTCAAATAAATAATATATAAAACATATTAAGTCATAAGTCAAATAACTCGTCCAAACGTGTTTATTTCATAGAAAGAAATAAGAAAAAGATACAAAACCGACAAGGAATAAATATTAAATTTATTTTGTACGTACAATAATTTTTATATAATTTTTGCTTTTATATATTTCATGAAATATATATATATACATAAATTAAAAATTTTTATATTGACATTAATTCTCAAGTATTACTCCATGCAAATAAATTTTTCTTCTAAATTTTAGCAGATGAAGCGGTTAAAAATATAAAATTTGAGTCGTCATTCAAGAATAATTACTGTTAAGTAATCGAAATATTGCGTTCAACACAAGAAACCTTCCAGATTTTGTAGAGGGAGCTTTGTAAAAGAGTTCAACTACGTCAGGAAAAGATAATGGACGAAGCTGCTACGAAGAGAAAGAAGTTTTATAATTCATTTTTAATTGTAAGTCGGATATAATAAAACCATCATATGAGATTTACAAGAAAAACTTTTAAAATTCTTTTTGCACAAGTATAATTATTTTTCATATTTAAGAGGATTAAATATATACGGCGAATTAACTTTTTTTTTTCTTTTCAACAATTTCATGTTCTAAATTTTAGAAGAAAATAATCCGGTGA